>CAUYLG010026895.1:0-17386 GCA_963573385.1 Cacajao melanocephalus
AAAAAAAAAAAAAAAAAAAAAAAAAAAAAAAAGATAGAGAAAGAAATACCAGGAGTGTGTACACACACATACACACAAAACCAGGTGAAAAAGCCAGGTGACACAGCAGTCTGCAAGCCAAGGAGATAGACCTCGGAAGAAATCAAACACCTTGATCTTGGACTTCTAGGCTACAGAACTGTGAAGAAATGTATTTCTGTTGCCTTAGCCACCCAAACTGTGGTATCTTGTTATGTTTGCCATAGTCCTAAGAGACCAATGCAACAACCCTCCACAGATGGGGGACAATCTGATGTTTATATACAAGGTTTCCACCTACAGTCCTTTAAGCGGAAATTCTGAAGGCACTTAGTATGCTGCTCAGGAAGTTTCAGCAGAATCAAAGCCCTGCGGCACAATGCATTCACCTCCATAATCCATAACACACCCTCACAGTGGCATGTCCTCCTTCCCTGCTTACTCCCCTCCTATCTCACACCTGCTTCCTGGGATCTCCCTGAGTATACTGCCTGAATAGAAGTCCCTAACTCAAGCTCTGCTTTTGGGGGAGCCCAACCTAAAACAGAACCTGCCCCTGGACTGATAATAGGGTCTGGAGTTTGGAGGTATCTGCAGGAATGGCAGCTCCTAAGGCCCCCATTCATATGTGGTTCTAAATGACCTCAGAGAGGCACCAAGCAAAGGTCTGCTTCACTTACCACAGGCTTGCCCAACAGAGTCCTAGCGACCAGCAGCCACATCAGGAAGAAGAATCAAAGGGAATGAAGTCTGTCCATGGACTAAGTATGGGCCCCAACGTTCCTGGGACTGTGTAAGCCTGTGATTCTTGTGGGATTCCATGGAAGGGAGTAAACGGGCTTAAGTAATAACTGAGATTTGATTTCCTGCGAGGTATGCGAAAGAGGGCTCAAAGCAGATGACATTTGGTTTAGAATAATAAGGAATGTGGCCTATCTTACACTCTGGTGTTATGAGCTCAGGGATAGCTACAGCTGATTACATGAGAAACCGAGATCAAGGAATGTTCCGTGCCATCTCCAGAGGTCCCCACCCAGAAGTGCTCAGCCAAATTAATTCCAAATTAAGGAGATTTTGTATTACATGGTTTTAAAAAATGGAAGAAATGTTTGCCTCTTCCCTTCCTTTTTTCTCCAAGACTTATTTAAATACAGAAGAAGTTTTAAAGTTATGAACTCCCTTTTGCTGTGTTTGTTTTTCTAACAGTGCATGTAATTTCATCTTACTGGTAACACAAAATGATGACCGAAACCAAGCTAGGGTCCTTTAGTTCAACTTATTTCTTGGCTTCTGAACAATAGTGGGAACAGAGCCCACAGGAAAATTTGGCCTTTCAGACATATTGTTGTGATTATAAAGAAATATACTAGAACTGATGGCAGCCCTCTGAATCATTTCTAAGAGGTAAAAAAGTAATATCTTTTTCCTTTAAAAGGAATTTCTTTCTCTCTTTCTCAACTTTGAGTTTCTCCATTTTGAAGTTTTCAGATATGGACTATAAATTGTCTTCTGTGAGGTTTCTTCTTAATTGCCTGTAAAATTTCATGAAGCTAGCACCTACTGTCTACCTTCTCCTTGTGTCTAGCTGGGAGACATCAAATTGTCAAGTGAGTGAATACATGAATACGTTTTACTTTGTGGAATATGGGCTAATGAACTCAATTCTTACTTTCAAAATAGCCTTTTATCCTATGTGGCTGAGGCTGTCTGCTCTTTATAATTTCCTGCATTGTTAACTTTAACTGAAAAAGAAACATCTTAAGACTCATACCCTATCTCTTGAACATCCTTCCATCATAATGCATGTCAACTCTTCTGAGGCTGTTAGAAACATTCAAATGGACAACTCAGGATATTACCAGCTCCTATCATGGATCCTAAGTATAGGTATTTTGATTAAGTGCCAAATGGCAAAGTAGCATGAGAATTTGACTGTTTCAGGTATAGGTAAAGTTAGAGGGGACTAGTTAGTGCAGGACAGAGAAGTTAGTTTCTCTCCTTCCTTGAATGATCCAGAGCTAGCTAGTTCCTGAGATAATAGAGAAAATAAACCATGTGTTGGGTTTAGAATGAAATAGAAAAGGTCAGAATTCACAATAAATACCAGAAAGTAATATTATAATACAACCATGTACATATATCAATGGTTTTGTTCAAAGAATATTAAGTAAACAGTCACAATGACGTATAGGACACATTTTAATTGCTGTATTTACATATCCACAGACCTACTGTATTAATATATTTTAAAATTTACTCACTTCTTTCACTTAAATAAATCCACTTAGTAAGGAAAGCGAAAGTGCAAAGATGTGTTATTTCCTCCCTCTACCTCATACACTTTCAATCTCCACCTCAGACTCAGCCCCAGGCACTCAGCGCCTAGCTCCTGCACACAGTCTGCTGCTGTTGGCCATCAGATAAATCCTCCTCACTCAGCTTGGGCTAGAGCTTTCTCTAGTGGTCCCAGGTGTAACTCCCAGCATGCTGTGGGAATGAAATGTTGTGATGGACAGGAGCTCTGCCAAGTGGTCTTTCCAGAGCAGCAGCCGTCCAATAAATATAAGATGAGCTATACATGCAGGCCACATGTGTAATCAAAAATGTTCTGGTAACCACATTGAAAGAGATGAAAAGAAATAGGCAAAATTAATGTTAATAAGGTATTCTATTTAAACCAATTTATCCAAGATATTATCGCTTCAACATGTGATTGATACAAAGAAGTTGTTAAGATTAAGATATTTTACCTTCTTTGTACTAAGCTTTCACATTTCTGTGTATATTTTATACCTACAGCACACCTCACTTTGGATTAATCACTGTCAACTGATGAATAGCCGTATGTGACTAGTGGCCCCAGATGTAGAGCATACCATAATAGTACATTCACAGAAGGGTGAGCAGGGAAAATAACAATGTCTTAAATACTCGCAGGCATCACACTTTGGGAAACACTGCCATTAGCGTTTCCACAGCCTGAATTCATGATGTAAAGGGATCCCTAGTCATTTTATATTAAATGAGATTCTTTCATTGTCCCCAAAATTGCCAACAACCTCCTTAGAGGGATTGATTACCCTGTCCTAGGAAAGATCCTTCAAACTGTGACAGATGTATCTAGATTCATCGTGGTCTGAATTGCCATTCCTTTGGGCCATTGCTGAAACTAAGAAAAACTCTGAACTGGAAGCATTTGGTTAGATAATGGGTTCTGTTTTCCCTTCTTTCTCCTGGCAAGTTTTGCAGTTTTACAATCCAAGCTCAAAGCTGTTGGTTGTCAATTAGCTGCTCCTATAGTATTTATACTGTACTCTAATTCTTATTTCAGGCCATGTGCATAGTCAACATGGAGTGTGAAAAAGACTATTTAAAGCATATATCCATTTTTTTAAATTATCCTCACTACATGTAAAAATAGTATACATCCTGTCATCTTGAGTGAGAATTATTTAGACTAGTCACACAACTCTGCTATCTGAATCCACTAGTCCGCAGAACTGCTCAACTCTGTTTGTCATTGACAATATAGGTCTGACTTAATTACGCCTGTTCTGTTTTGTGTTTCTTTAAGTTTTCCTGAAAATAAAAGATATGAAAAATAACTGGTTCTGGTCAGGTGTGGTGGCTCACGCCTGTAATCCCAGCCCTTTGGGAGTCTGAGGTGGGCGGGTCACGAGGCCAGGAATTCGAGACCAGCCTGGTCAACATGGTGAAACGCTATCTCAAATACAAAAATTAGCCAAGCATGGTAGTGGGCGCCTGTATTCCCAGCTACTTGAGAGGCTGAGGCAGGAGAATCGCTTGAACCCAGGAGGCGGAGGTTGCAGTGAGCCGAGATGGTGCCATTGCACTCCAGCCTGGGCAACAAAAGCAAGACTCCG
This sequence comes from Cacajao melanocephalus, assembly GCA_963573385.1. Lineage (NCBI taxonomy): Eukaryota > Metazoa > Chordata > Mammalia > Primates > Pitheciidae > Cacajao > Cacajao melanocephalus. The sequence continues at coordinate 3,903 of CAUYLG010026895.1, forward strand.
TCTCAAAAAAAAAGAAAAATAACTGGTTCTTATTTTTTTGCCATCTGTAGGCCAATGAGTTATGAAATCATAAAATAGAATTACATACTTTTATAGATGATGAAAGGATTAAAGGCTCTTCAGGCAAAATCTGTCATATTTTAGATGAGAATAATTCTTTTAAAAAATCTACAAGTCACCAGACATGGTGGCTCATGCCTGCACTTTGGGAGGCTGACGCGGGCAGTGGGCAAGAGGTTGAGACCATCCTGGCCAACATGGTGAAACCCTGTCTCTACTAAAAATACAAAACTTAGACTGGCCTGGTGGCACACGCCTATAATCCTAGCTACTAAGGAGGCTGAGGCAAGAGAATTGCTTGAACCCCGCAGGCGGAGGTTGCAGTGAGCTGAGATAGCACCACTGCACTCCAGCCTGGGAGACAGAGCGAGACTCCTTCTCAAAAAAAAAAAAAATCTACAAGCCTTGATCTGGATTTTAATCCAGATTTTTTGGAAAAAAAAGATATTTTGAATTATTCATATTCTTAAGAAATAAGTAAAATAATTTTAACGTCTAAAAACTCAATAAATTTGCTTCACAATTTTTTTTTTTGAGATGGGGTCTCACTCTGTCACCCAGACAGGAGTGTAGTGGTGTGATCTCAGCTCACTGCAGCCTTGACCTCCCAGGCTCAAGCAATCCTCCCACCTTAGCCTCCTGAGTAGCTAGGACTTCAGATGCCCACCACCATGCATGGCTAATTTGTATTTTTTATAGCGACACGGTTTTGCCATGCCCAGGCTGGTCTCCAACTACTGAGCTCAAGCAATCCACCCTCCTCAGCCTCCCAAACTGCTGGGATTACAGGCATGAACCACCACACCCAGCCCTTAACAATCATTTATTGAATCTCCCATGTGCAAAGAAAACTGATAGATACAGAGACCATAAAGACAAACCATTTAATCCCTGTCTCTATTTATTCTAATACATTATGATGGCAGTTTATATGATTTGTAATGCTTTCAATAAATATGTAATAATATAGCTAACATGTTATGTATAATACATAAATATAGTTTTGTGGTTAGCCACAGTGATGATATTAGTTGAATGACAAACTAAAATTTCAGCCAGAAATAAAAGCATTAAAATAACATAGCAGAAGAGATTTAATGACAAATAGAAGGAAGACTTCCTGATAAGAAAGTTATTAAAACACTGGAAGGGCTTACCACAGGAGAATGAGATCTTTATCTGTAAATTTAGGTTATTCCTTCATTATTCAAGGTCTGTTCAAGGAAATGTACTTGCAAGCAATAAAAGACATTTCTCTATTTGTTTTAGTAAATTCATTTTTTGTTTACTTATGAAAATAGCCACAAGCATTTTGGAAAACATAGAGATAAAATCTCACCCATAACCCCACCACTCTAAACATAGCCAAGATTAGCAATTTAGTATTCTTCATCCCTGTCTTATTTTTTATATAGACAGTTTTATTTTATATAGCTTTAATCATGGTGTAAATACTTTTTTCCTATTCTTTCCACTTCCTGTGACATAATTGTTTTTTCATGTAAAACATAATATTTGGATGATATGAGATGCAATGATTTTGTAAGCTGTTAGTCCAAGTATTTTATTCCCCACACCACCATTATTCATGGAAATCTCTCCCCTTTGGGCTGCAGGACAAGAGGCCACCATCTAGGTGTGGTCAGGCAGTGGTCAGTTCTGGGTGTGGGAATAAAGATGCTGAAGTCTAGCTTTTTAAGTTTATAAGGAATGTCCAGATGGAAGGCTATTAAAAAAATGTGAAAGCAAATGCATCCACCTCCCCATCACCAAAAACCAAAGAGAGGAACAAACCTGTAGAGGATGGGGAAGAAAAACTGATGGGGAATCCATGGGATTTAAGAGCTGGTTACCTCCTTCAACCCTCACATTTCAGCTCAGGTGTGTGTGGGGCTAGGAAACAAGTATTGGCAATGGAGCTCCTCCCAGGAGGTTTAGGGGGCGCCATATAATGTGCCTTCATGATCCTGCCTGAAATTCTGGTAGTTCCATGAAGTCATGGAGGAGTCAGAGAGAAGACTAGAAGGGGATGGTGGGACCCTGCCGGATCCAGGATTCCCACAGACCTCAAGAACAATGTTTACCTGAATATTGCCAGGCAATAAACTCCAGCAAACGTGTGTGGGTTCACTTGGAGCAAGCTGGGATTCTAGGCAAACGGGTCAGCAGTAGACGGTTCCTCCTTCTCTGAACATTCTAAAAAGACATTTGTGAACCAGGAAGTGGATGGAGACACTGTGCTAGCCATCCTCTAGGAGAGGGACCCATTTCCCTCTACTGCTCTCTCTCTTTAAGCAAAGTGAGTATGCAAGTGGCTTGGGGGCAAATGGACTGCTTGGACAGACTGAACTTCATTGCCAACTATTTGGGGGAGTGCTGAGAAAGCTGGCTGCCCAAAATCTGGAGACTTTGTGGGAGGATGAGTTTAAATGCAGGGCCTCCTGATGCAGAGAGAGGGAATCCCCAGTTCTACTCATTCTCATTTCTAGGCCTCCAAGGTCATTCATCAAACATATTTGTCTCCACAGATATCCAACTCTCTATATTTATTTGTAATTTAGGCATCATAAAATTCTGAACTTGCTATGTAGAATATGAAATCGCTAATAGAAGAATGTTTATTTTTTAAAAAAAAACTAGAAATCTTTAAATTTCTGTCACAGATAGGCACTCAAATATTTTTTGAATGAGTGAATGTAAGGATAATAGAATATAATAAATTCCATTTGAGATCAAATTATTAGGCTAACATTTATGATGAATCCACTTCATGAAAAAGTGTTACTTAGTGAAATAATTGTATCTACCGAACTTCAACGTTATTTTTTATTTAATTGCTGTTGTTTTTTTTTTTTGGAGACAGAGTCTCACTTTTTTGTCCAGGCTGGAGTGCAGTGGCACGATCTTGGCTCACTGTAACCTCTGCCTCCAGGGTTCAAGCAATTCTCGTGCCTCAGCCTCCCAAGTAACTGGGACTACAGGTGCACACCACCACCTCTGGCTAATTTTTTGTATTTTAGTAAAGACAGGGATTTCACCATGTTTCCTAGGCTTGTCGAACTCCTGAGCTCAGGCGATCCATCCACTTCAGCCTCCCAAAATGCTAGGATAACAGGAATGATCCACCACACCAAGACCTCAGCTTTAAAAGTCAATCACTGTTCAATTATCCATCTAGCCACGCTGGCAGTTGATTAGATTGTGCCCACCCAGATTAAGGGTGAGTCTGCCTTTCCCAGTCCACTGACTCAAATGTTAATCTCCTTTGGCAACACCCTCACAGACACACCCAGGATCAATACTTTATATCCTTCAATCCAATCAAGTTGACATTCAATACTAACCATCACAAGTTCACTCCTTGTCAACCTGCACTCATACACATTTCCTGAGATCATACATAATCTTCAAATAAAGATAATAATAAGGCCATAATTATGCCTAACATAATACAACTATCCTTCATACAACCAGAAACATACCAACCCCCAACACAAATACTATTATGTAAAGTTAATAATACTTACATGCTGATGTGAAGTCAATAAATCTTATGTCACATGATAAAGGAGAAAGAAAACAAAATGAATATATTTTCTTAGTACAAGTGTATACATGCACAAACATGATTTTAACAAAGAAGGAGGAAATACTCATCACAATTACAGTCCTCATTTTTTGTAGCTGGTCACGTGGTCATAGCTGGTATTGATGACTACCTTCTTCTACTACCCATTCTGTATTCCCTTTGCCTTCAGCAAGCACCTCAGCAGGTTGTGGTTTTTTTCCTGGTGAAGTGACTCAGACACTTCATTCCTGAAGTGTCTGAGTCACTTGTAGTCATGCCTGGATTGGGCTGTTGTAGTTTCCCATTGACCTTAATCACAGGGCATGGTAATACTAAGAGATTCCCTGATGGATCTCTTGTATTCCGTGCATACTCTTCCTTACTTCCTTTGAGGAGTAGTAGACTGATTTCATCTTGATAGTCTGGGTCAGTCACCCCAGCCAACACTGTAATTCCCTTCTTAGCCTGTTGACTTAAAGGTAGGAGGAGCCCAAAGTGTCCAGGTGGTAGTCTTAACTTCCACTTTAATAGAATCGTTGTTGTGTCTCCTGGTGGCAGCATTCCTCCCTCTGGAGCTAAGACCTCTAGGCAAGCAGAATGTAATGTCATGGGAACAGGAAGCAACAATTTTGCTAGTGGATCACTCAGGGTGATGTTGAGTGGTGCCACTTCCACTTCCACCCCTTGATTCCTGGACCCAGGAATCCTGGCTATGGGAGAAACAGGACCATATATTGGATGCTGATTCAGAGCATACACGGCCTTCTGGAGAACGTTGCCCCACCCATGCAAAGTATTGGGATTGTAATTGTGACATTCTATCAATCCAGCTGCTTCAGGATAATGGGGGGAACTTGGTAATACCAGTGAATTCCATGAGCATGAGCCCACTGCCACACTTCTTTATCTGTAAAGTGAGTGTCTTGGTCAGAGGCAATGCTCTGTGGAATACCATGATGGTGGATAAGGCATTCCATGAGTCCATGAATGGTAGTCTTGGAAGAAGCATTGCATGCAGGGCAGGCAAACCCATATTCAGTGTAATTGTCTATTCCAGTGAGGACAAACCTCTAACTTTTCCATGATGAAAGAGATCCAGTATAATCAACCTGCCACCAGGTAGCTGGCTGATCACCCCAAGGAATGGCACCATATGAAGGGCTCAGTGTTGGTCTCTGCAGCTGGCAAATTGGGCACTCAGCAGTGGCCGTAGCCAGGTCAGCCTTGGTGGGTGGAAGTTCATCTTGCTGAGCCCAGGAATAACCCTCCATCCCTGCCACCATGGCCACTTTTTTCATAGGTCCATTGGGCGATGACAGGGGTGGCTGGGGAAAGAGGCTGAGTGGTGTCCACAGAATGGGTCATTCTATCCACTTGATTATTAAAATCCTCCTCTGCTGAGATCACCTGTTGGTGAGGACTACCATGGCATGCAAATATCTTCACAGCTTTTGACCACTCAAAGAGGTTCATTCACATACCTCTTCCCCAAATTTCTTTGTCACCAATTTTCCAATCATGCTTTTTCCAACTCCCTGACCATCCAGCCAAACCATTGACTGCAGCTCATTAATTAGTATATAATTGCACATCTGGCCATTTCTTCTTCCATGCAAAGTGTACAACCAGGTGCACTGCTTCAAGTTCTACACACTGGGAAGATTTCACTTCACCATTGTCCTTCATGGATGTCCTAGAAAGGGGCTGTAGTGCTGCAGCTGTCCACTTTCAGGTGGTGCCTGCATATTGTGCAGAACCATCTGTGAGCCAGGCCCCAGTCTTCTCTTCCTCTATCAGCTGATTATAGGGAACTCCTCATGAGGCCGTCAGTGCGAGCTGGGGGAGAGAAGGCAGTGTGGCAGGAGTGGAGACCATGGGCATTTGAGCCACTTCCTCATGTAACTTACTTGTGCCTTCAGGACCAGCTCGAGCCTGATCACATATACACCACTTTCATTTGATGATGGAATGCTGCTATGCACAGCCCACTTTATGGCTAGATGGGTCATGATATGCAATTCAGGTCACATAGTGACTTGATGACCTATAGTCAAACATTCTGTTTCTACCAGAGCCCAGTAACAGACCAAGCGTTGCCTCTCAAAAGAAGAGTAGTTATCTGCAGAATAAGGCAGGTCCTTGCTCCAAAATCTTAGAGGCTTCTGCTGTGATTCACCTCTGGGGGCCTGCCAAAGGCTCCAAACAGCATCCCTATCTGCCACTGACACCAAGCACCATTGGATCTTCTGGGTCATATGATCCAAGTGGCAGAGGAGCTTTCACAGGAGCCTGGACCTGTTGCAGAGCCTTCTCCTGTTCTGGACCCCACTCAATGGCTTTTAGGGCCTTTAGGGCCTTTAGGGCTGCTGGATAAATGGGCCAGAGTAACACACCCAAATGAAGAATGAGTTGCCTCCAGAATCCAAATAGACCCACTAGGTATTGTGCCTCTTTCTTGGTTGTATGAGGAGCCAAATGCAGCAACTTATCCTTCACCTTAGAAGGAATATCTTGACAGCCCCACACCACTGGACCCTGAGAAATTTTACCGAGGTGGAAGGTCCCTGAATTTCAGTCGAATTTATTTCCCATCCTCTGGAATGCAAATGTCTCACCAATAAGTCCAGTGTGTTTGCTACTTCTTGCACACTGGATCCAATCAGCATAATGTCATCAATGTGAGGGACCAGTGTGATATGTTGCAGAAGTGAAAGGCAATCAAGGTCTCTCCAAATAAGATTATGATACAAAGCCAGAGAGTTGATATACCTCTGAGGTAGAACAGTAAAGGCATATTGCTGGCCTTGCCAGCTGAAGGCAAATAGCTTCTGGTGGGCTGTATGGACAGAAATGGAGAAAAAGGCATTTGCCAAGTCAATGGTTGCATACCAGGTACCAGGAGATGTGTTAATTTGCTCAAGCAATTAAACCACATCTGGTACAACAGCTGCAATTGGAATCACCACTTGGTCAAGTTTATGAAAATCTACTGTCATTCTCCAAGATCCATCTGCCTTCTGCACAGGCCAAATGGGAGAGTTGAACTGGGATGTGTTGAGAATCACCACTTCTGTATCTTTCAAGTCCTTGATGGTGGCACTAATCTCTGCAATCCCTCCAGGGATGCAATATTGTTTTTGATAGACTGTTTTTCTAAGTAAAGGCAGTTCTAATGGCTTCCATTTGGCCTTTCCCACCATAATAGCACTCAACCTACTGGTCAGGGAGCCAATGTGGAGATTCTGCCAGGTACTAAGTATGTCTATGCCAACTATGCATTCTAGCACTGTAGAAATGACCACAGGATGAGTCCGGGGACCACTGGGTCCACTGTAAGTTGGACCTGAGCTAAAACTCCATTAATTCCCTGACCTCCATAAGCCCCTACTTGAACTGGAGGACCGCAATGACGTTTTGGGTCCTGTAATCAATGTCAGCTCAGAGCCAGTGTCCAGTAGTCCCCAATCGCTGATCATTTTCTTTTCCCCAATGCACAGTTACCCTGGTAAAAGGTCAGAGGTCTCCTTGGGGAAGGATGAGAGACAGATTCACTGCATAAATTGTCAGTAATGTAGGGGGTCTTTCCTCAAGGGGACCCAGCCTCCCCTTCATTCACACCATTCTCTGTCTGTAAACTGGCTCAAGTCTGGAAATTGATTGAGGGGCCATGATTCTCTGTTTTTATAATTCAAATTAGTCTTTTGTACATTTGACCTAGAAGTTTTCTGCTTGCATAAATTAAGTAGTAATGCAGTAGGCTTCCTGTCAATTTCACTTCTAGGAGCACTGTGATTAATTAGTCAATGTCAGAGCTCTACCTGAGTCAAATTATTCTGATTGCTGCTTTGCTTCTGCTGTCCATTACGGTAGCTACACCCACCTTGCCTTTGACAGTTGAGTTCAGTCACTTGGCCCCTGCTACCTCGGGATCCAGTTAATACCATTGTATTTAAATTTTGTCGTTGACAACTGCAGTTCCCACTGTTAGATGTGACATACAGAGAAGAACAACTGGCTCTTCAAAGATGCAGGCGTTGCCGTCACAAATCTATTTCGCAGGACATTGGTCAAGGGTATATCTTCTGGGCCCTCCCACCTGGGATGAGTAGGTATAAAGTAACTTCTCCACTCCACCATCCCAACCTCCCTAAGCCTTTGGATCCCTTCCTCTACATTAAACCAAGGGAGATCAGGCATTTCCAGCTTGCTCACAGTGGGCCATCTTTTAATCCATATTTCAGCTAACCAAGCAAATAAACTATTAGAACCTTTTTTTAACCCCCCAAGCTGCAACAGTAAATGCAGAGTCCCTACTTAGTGGGCTCAAATCAATAAATTCAGCCTGATCCAACTCTATGTTCCTTCCAACATTATCCCGCACTGTTAATATCCACTCCCATCTCTTTTTGAGTGTAGCACGCCTCCTCATGGGTCACACTCTTAAATTCACCTGTAGAAGCCATCCAGGACTTTAGTCTAGTTATAGGTCTAGAAGCAAACAGGGATGCTGGGGGTAGCTCCTGAGGAGAATCAACATTATATTGCCTGGCAATTGCCTCAGGGAAGGCCATCACTGTTGCCTCAGGCAGCACAGGGTGTATCTCCTCAGACAAACGTGGAAAGGCTGATGGCAGCATGGGTCGGGGAAGGGAGGTTGCCACTACTAGGGATGGGGAAGCTGTTTCTTCTGGCAAAAAAGGTGCATCAGAGTTTACAAACCCACTGTCCCCAGCTTTATTAGCATCCTTCCACAAGTCCCCATTCCAAGTTGCAAGGTCCCCTCCTTTTCCAATCAATGCCCTCACTTTAACAGTGGACACCTGGTGAGGCTGTGCATGCACCTTTCATTGCAAGTCAGACACTCACATGTTAAGAGTTTGTTTTTTCACAATTTCAGCTCTTTCTCTACCGAAGATAAAACTCTCACTCAGGGCAATCTTGGCAGATTTGAGGCTCAGCATCTGCTTTTGAATCCAGGAGACAGAATCCCTGAGTTCATCACTTTCTTTCATCACTTTGTCCATGGAACTGAGGAGCAACCAACCAGCTTCATTATGTTCCTTGGTTCTCCGCATAAGGTCAAAGGTATTATGTACAGAGTCACTAAACTTGTCTCTCACAAGCGATGAATCAAGAGTGTCTAATGTATTTATTTGTTGTAACTGTCTAAACAGTTCATACCAAAGACTATCAGTGTTCTCCATACTATTAGAGGTAGAATCCTTAGCATTTTGGGATCTAATCATATTAAGCAGCCAACTCTAGAAACCCCAAAACCAAAGAAATAACTCCATCCTTAATATTCTATTCCTCTAGAACCACTCCTGGTACCAAAATCTGTATTGGTCAAGGTTCTCTTGAGGGACAGAACTAATGAAATATAGATAGATAGATAGATAGATAGATAGATAGATAGATAGATAGATACAGATATAGATATAGATATATAATGGGGAGTTTATTAAGTATTAACTCACAGGATCACAAGATCCCACAATAGGCCATCTGCAGGCTGAAGAGCAAGGAGAGCCAGTCCAAGTTCCAAAACTGAAGAACTTGGAGTCCAATGTTTGAGGGCAGTAAGCATCCAGCATAGGAGAAATATGTAGGCTGGGAGGCTAGGCCTGTCTCTCTTTCACATTTTTCTGCCTGCTTATATTCCAGCTGCACTGGCAGTTGATTAGATTGTGTCCACCGAGATTAAGGGTGGGTCTGCCTTTCCCAGCCCACTGACTCAAACATTAATCTCCTTTGGCAACACCCTCACACACACACGCGCGCGCACACACACACACACACACACACACACACAGGATCAATACTTTGTATCTTTCAATCCAATCAAGTTGGCACTCAGTATTAACCATCACAACCCATCTGTTGTCATATACAAAAATCAAATCAAAGTAGATTAATGTAAGACCTCAAACTATGAAACTACTACAAGAAAACATTGGAGGAACTCTCCAGGACGTTGGACTGGGCACAGATTTCTTGGGTAATACCCCACAAGCCCAGGCAAACAAAGCAAAAATGGACAAGTGGCATCACATTAAGTTAAAAAGCTTCTGAACAGCAAAGGAAACAATCAACAAAGTGAAGGGACAATTCACAGAATGGAAGAAAATATTTGCAAACTACCCATCTGACAAGGGATTAATAACTAGAATATATAAGAAGCTCAAGCAACTTTACAGGAAAAAAATCTAATAGTCTCATTTTAAAATGGGCAAAAGATCTGAATAGACATTTCTCCAAAGAAGATATATAAATGGCAAACAGGTATGTGAAAAAATGCTCAACATTTCTGATCTTAAGAGAAATGCAAATCAAAACTGTAATGAGGTATCATCTCATCCCAGTTAAAATGGCTTTTATCCAAAAGACAGGCAATATCAAATGCTGGCAAGGAGGTAGTGAAAAGGGAACCCTCATATATTGTCAATTCTCCTGCCTTCCCACTGTCGATGGGAATGTAAATTAGTACAATCACTATGGAGAGTAGTTTAGCGGTTCCTGTAAAAACTAAAAAAAGAGCTACCATATGATCCAGCAATTCCACTGCTGAGTATCTATCCAAAAGAAAAGAAATCAGTATATTGAAGAGATATCTGCACTCCCATTTTTATTGCAGCACTGTACAGGCACGTGCCTGTAATCCTAGCTACTCAGGAGGCTGAGGCAAGAGAATCACTTGAACCTGGGAGGAGGAGGTTGCAGTGAGCCGAGATTGCGCCATTGCACTCCAGCCTGGGTGACAGAGTGAGACTCTGTCTCAAAAAAAAAAAAAAAAAAAAAAGAAAGAAAGAAAGAAAGAAAGAAAGAAAGAAAATGTGGGACTTATAAACAAGGGAATACTATGTAGCTATAGAAATGAATGAGATCCTGTCATTCGCAACAACATGGATGGAACTGGAGGTCATCATGTTAAGTGAAGGCAGGCACAGAAAGACAAACTTCACATGTTCTGATTTACTTGTGGGAGCTAAAAATAAAAACAATTGAACTCATGGAGATAAAGAGTAGAATGATGCTTACCAGGGGTTGGGAAGGTTGGTGGGGACGTGGATCGGTAGAATGGGGGATAGTTAATGGGTACAAAAAATAGTTAGAAAGAATGAATAAGATCTATAGCACAACAGAGTGACTATAGTTAATAAGAATTTAATTGTACATGTTAAGATAACTAACAGAGCGTAATTGGATTGTTTATAACACAAAGGATAAACACTTGAGGTGATGAATACTTCATTTACCCTGATGTAATTATTACACATTATATGCCTGTATCAAAGTATCCCATATGCCTAATAAATATATATACCTACTATATGTACCCACAGACTTTTTTTTTTCTCGAGACAGAGTTTCGCTCTTGTTGCCCAGGCTGGAGTGCAATGGTGCGATCTCAGCTCTCTGCAACTTCCAACTCCTGGGTTCAAGCGATCCTCCTGCCTCAGCCTCCCAAATAGCTGGGATTATAGGCATGCGCCACCACATCTGGCTAATTTTGTATTTTTAGTAGAGATGGGCTTTCTCCATGTTAGTCAGGCTGGTCTCGAATTCCACACCTGGCCAGAATTTCTTTAAATGAGTAAAATTAAAAGTTAAAAGGCTCTTAGGTGCATACATTATAAAAGCTTTATCAAGGGAAATTTTGTAGTAAACAGCAAAAACCTTAAAAGTTTGTGTACTATTTGATCAAACAATTCCATTTCTGGAACTGTATACTAAGGAAATATTTATAGATATGTGTAAAAAGTTATTAAGTGGGCCAGGCACTGTGGTTCATACCTGCAGTCCGAGCACTTTGGGAGGCTGAGGCAGGCGGATCACAAGGTCAAGAGATGGAGACCAGCCTGACCAACATGGTGAAACCCCATCTCTACTAAAAATACAAAAATTAGCTGAGCTTAATGGTGCACACCTATAGTCCCAGCTACTTTGGAGGCTGGGGAAGGAGAATCACTGGAACCTGGGAGGGGGAGATTGCAGTGAGCCGAGATCAAACCACTGCACTCCAGCCCAGGTGACGGAGCAAGACTCCATCTCAAAAAAAAAAAGAATGATTTTCATCAATGTTAAAATTTTTTCTTTTTAGGTTAAAAATTTTATTTTCTTTTTTTTTTTATTGTACTTTAGGTTCTGGGGTACATGTGAGGATCATGTAGGACTGTTGCATAGGTACATACATGGCAATGTGGTTTGCTGCCTCCATCCCCCTGTCACATATACCTGGCATTTCTCCCCATGTTATCCCTCCCTAACCCCCGCAACAGACCCCAGTGTGTGATGTTCCCCTCCCTGTGTCCATGTGTTCTCATGGTTCAACACCCGCCTATGAGTGAGAACATGTGGAATTTTGTTTTCTGTTCTTGTGTCAGTTTGCTGAGAACAATGGTTTCCAGGTTCATCCATATCCCTACAAAGGACACAAACTCATCATTTTTTGTGGCTGCATAGTATTCCATGGTATATATCTACCACATTTTCTTTGTCCAGTCTATCATTGATAGGCATTTGGGTTGGTTCCAGGTCTTTGCCATTGTAAACAGTGCCGCAATGAATATATGTGTGCATGTATCTTTATAATAGAACAATTTATAATCCTTTGGGTATATAGCCCGTAATGGGATTGCTGGGTCAAATGGAATTTCTATTTCTAAATCCTTGAGGAATCACCACACTGTCTTCCATAATGGTTGAACTAATTTCCCCTCCCAAAAACAGTGTAAAAGTGCCCCTTTTTCTCCACACCCTCTCCAGCATCAGTTGTCTCCTGATTTTTTAATGATCACCATTCTAACTTGCATGAAATAGTATCTCAATGTGGTTTTGATTTGCATTTCTCTGATGGCCAGTGATGATGAACATTTTTTCATATGTTTCTTGGCCTCATAAATGTCTTCTTTTGAAAGGTGTCTGTTCATATCTTTCACCCACTTTTGAATTGGTTTGTTTTTTTCTTGTAGATCTGCTTTATTTCTTTATAGATTCTGGATATTAGGCCTTTGTCAGCTGGGTAGATTGCAAAAATTTTTTCCCATTCTGTTGGTTGCCAGTTCACTCTGATGATTGTTTCTTTTGCTGTGCAGAAACTCTCAAGTTTAATTAGATCCCATTTGTCTATTTTGGCTTTTGTTGCCAATGCTTTTGGTGTTTTAGTCATGAAGTCCTTGCCTATACCTATGTCCTGAATGGTTTTACCTAGGTTTTCTTCTAGGATTTTTATGGTATTAGATTTTATGTTTCGAATTTAATCCATCTGGAGTTAATTTTAGTGTAGGGTATAAGGAAGGGGTCCAGTTTCAGCTTTCTGCACATGGCTAGCCAGTTTTCCCAACTCCATTTATTTAACAGGGAATCCTTTTCCTATTGCTTGTTTTTATCAGGTTTGTCGAAGATCAGATGGTTGTACATGTGTGACGTTTCTTCAGAGGCCTCTGTTCTGTTCCATTTGTCTATGTCTCTGTTTTGGTACCAGTACCATGCTGTTTTGATTACAGTAGCCTTGTAGTATAGTTTGAAGTCAGGTAGCCTGATGCCTCCAGTTTTGTTCTTTTTGCTTGGGATTGCCTTGGCTATGTGGGCTCTTTTTTGGTTCCATATGAAGTTTAAAGTATTTTTTTTCAGTTCTGTGAAGAAGGTCAATGGTAACTTGATGGGAATAGCATTGAATCTATAAATTACTTTGGGCAGTATGGCCATTTTCATGATATTGATTCTTTCTAACCATGAGCATGGAATGTTTTCCTATCTGTTTGTGTCCTCTCTTATTTTCTTGAGCAGTGGTTTGTAGTTCTCCTTGAAGAAGTCCTTCACGTCCTTTGTTAGTTGTATTTCTGGTTATTTTATT
>CAUYLG010026896.1:0-68041 GCA_963573385.1 Cacajao melanocephalus
AGGCAGAGGTTGCAGTGAGCCAAGATTGCACCATTGCACTCCAGCCTGAGCAACAAGAGTAAGACTCTGTCAAAAGAAAAGAAAAGAAAAGCAGGAAAACCAGAGAACAATGTCTAAACAGAGAATGTTCATATAGAGATATAAAGTATAAAAAAGTACAAAACAGAAATTCTGATGTTGAAAATTAAAATACCAAAACCTTATTAGATGGGTTTAATGGCAGATTTCAGCAGGCAGGAAAAAAAAAAATCAGTAAACTAGAAAACAGGTCAATCTAGGTTATCCCATCTGAGGAGCTGAAAGGAAAACCAATGAAGAAAAATGAATACATCTGGCCTCATGAGGAAAGTGTAAAACTAAAAAATGAATAGAGCCTGTAAGACCTTTGGGACACCATAAAACATGCCAACATATTCATAATGGGAGTCCCAGAGGTAGAGAAACACACACACACACACACACACACACACACACACACACACGCAGAAAACGGCAGAAAGACTACTTGAGGAAATAATGGCTTGAGATGTTCCCAAATTTTATGAGCAACATAAATCTACATATCCAAAAAGCTCAACAAACTTCAAGTAAAATAAACTCAGAAATCCACATGAAGACACATAATTAAACTGTCAAAAGACAAAGAGGAAGTTGTGAAGCAGCAAAAGAGAAAAGACATCACATACCAGAGATTCTCAGTAAGATTAACAGCTTGTTACTCATCAGAAACCAGGTAGGACAGAAAGCAGTAGGATGACACAAAGTTCTGGGGAGGGAGAAAGCTGTCAACAAAGAATTATGTATCTAGAAAAGTCATCCTTGATAATTAAGGATAAATTAAGTCATTCCCAGATAAACAAAATCTGAGAAAATTTATCACTAGTAGACCTACAAGAAATGCTAAAGGGCATTCTTCAGATCTAAATAAAAGGAAATTATACAGAAATTCAAAACCAAACCAAAGAATAAAGAACACCAGGAAGGGTAATTATTTCTACACAAGCACATATAAAAGCCAATATTATTCCATTTTGAGATTATAACTCCTGTTTTTAAAATACTATTCCAAAGATACATTTTCAAAATAGTAATTACAGAGATATGTTAATGGGTACACAATGTAAAAAGATGAAATTTGTGATAATAACAACTATATAGGAGTAGGAAGGAGCAATATCAGAGCAGCATTTTGTATACGATAGAAGCTAAGTTGATATGAATTCCAACTAGAGAGTTATAAATGTGAGATGTTAATTGTCATCCCCATGGTAACCAATAAGAAAGTAACTAAAAAATATAAAGAGAAAATTAGAAGGGAATCAAAACAAGACACTAGAAAAAAATCAATTAAACAAAAAAGAAGGCAGTAATGGAGAAAATAAGGAATAGAAAAAGATATAAGACCTATTTTAAAAAAATAGCAAAATGGCAAAAGTCACTATTTCTTATAAGTAATAACTTTTAATGTAAATGAGTTATACTATCTGGACAGTTAATTTTATGCATCCGCTTGGCAGAATCAAGGTTCTCCAGGAGGCTGTATATGTTCTGAATTAACATCTAATATATGGTGCTGTTTCTCCCATAGCCAGGATTCACAGGTCCAGGAATCAAGGGTTGGAAATAGACGTGGCACCACTATTACTTCTAGTGACCTACTAGCAAAGTTTTTTCTTCCTTTTCCTGTGAAATTATGCTTTGCTGACCTAGAGGTCTTAGTTCCCAAGGGAGGAATTCTTCTACCAGGAGACACAATGATTTCATTAAACCAGAAGTTAAGAATACTATCCAGCCACTCTGTGGTCTTCATGCCTCTAATCAATGGGCAAAGAAGAAGTTACTACTCTGGCTGGGCTTGTTAACCCATTTAAGTCAGAGACCGCAATTTTTTAAATTCCAGACATGTGTGAAAAGTTAGACCTTGGCAATGACCTTGAGCAGTAAGACAACTCCCACATGCTTAGCGTTCCAATAATGGAATATTAGGCATAAATGGCCTTAATCCTGACTACTAAGAAATTTGACTGCTATTCCATAATGGAGGTAAGGAAGAATATATTAATAATACACATTAATAATACACAAGCTCCCTTAGAGTATCTCTTAGTATTACCATGCCCTGTGATTAAGGTCCACGGAAAACTACAACAACCCAACCCAAGTATGACTACTACCATCTAAGATGACTCAGGAATAAAGGTTTGGGCACCCCACCAGATAAAGAACCACAGCAAAAGGTGCTTGCTGAGGGCAAGGAAGTATGGAATGGGTACAGGAAGAAGGTAGTTATAAATACCAGCAACAATCATGTGACAAATTACAGAAAAGGAATTTTTTTTTTTTGACAGAGTCTTGCTCTGTCACCTAGGCTAGAGTACAGTGGCACAATCTTGGCTCACTGCAACCTCCGCCTCCTGGATTCAAGCAATTCTCCTGCCTCAGCCTCCCAAGTAGCTGGGATTACAGGCACCTGCCACCACACCTGGCTAATTTTTGTATTTTTAGTAGAGACAGGGTTTCACCATCTTGGCCAAGCTGGTCTTGAACTCCTGACCTTGTGATCCACCCACCTCGGCCTCCCAAAGTGCTGGGATTACAGGCATGAGCCACCACACCCGGCCAGGGAAGGATTATTATAATTGTCATGAGTATTTCTTTTTTATTTTCATTCTCAATACATTTGTGCATATAATATGCAAAATCTTTGGTTTTTTTCCCTCTCGCTTATCCTTTTATTATGTAATAAGTACTGACTTTATACCATAGCATTTTAGTTACAGAATATCAAAGAGAGAAGCAGACATCACCAAAGGACGTTGCATTCTTTTCTAGTAGAGAGCTAGTGTGGTTTTGGTTGTACACGAATACTCGTTTCATGTTAGGTGGAAGTATAACATTGTTTTTGTCTTTATTTGCAGATTATGATGTAAGGAAATGCATATGGGTGCCAGGATGACAAAGGTTAGATTTATGCTGGTTAATTTTATGTTAGATTGGTTGGACCATGGTGCCCAAATATATAGTCTTAATATTATTCTGGATGTTTCTGAGGTGGTATTTTTGGAAAAGATTAATATTTAAATCACTAAACTTTTAGCAAAGCAGATTGCCCTCCATAATGTGTGTGGGTCTCACCAAATCATTTGAAGTCTTTCCTAAAACAAAGACTGATCTCCCCTGAGCAAGAAGGAATTCGGCCAGCAGACTGCCTTTGGACTCAAGCTGTAACTCTTCCCTGAGTTTCCAGTTAGCTGGCTTAACCTGAAATACCCTAGCTTGGCTACAATGAATACATTTTAAACAATCCTGTTAACTCCATTTTGCCCACCCTGAGCTATGCAGGGCATTTTGTTCCAAGAACCTGTGGTCTGAGACACCTGGCATCTTTGTAACCAATTTTCTGAGAAACAGGGCCTACTGGCCCTGTACATCCTGTACTTGCAACTGTGTAACTGCTTACCCCACATCCTGAGTAAAAAACAACTTTAAATAGAATTTGTTGTTAGGCACCTCCCCCTTCCCCCTAACCTGCTCCTTCTGCTTCGTAATAATCTGACCTCAGACCCTAAACTGGTATAAAAATGTTGACCACCCTTTGTTCTGGACAGAAAGGTTTGAGCGCTAGCTGACTCTCAGATGCCGGCCATTAAAGGTGGACTCTCCGGAGAGCCGGAGCAGGATTGTAGTGGGGTGGGCCCCACTGGGCTGGCACGAGAGCTCATTTATGGAAGGTCATCCCTTTATTGAGACCAGCCCAAAAGACCCTCAGGAACTTAGAAGATTCCTGCAGACTTTGAAGATCATAGTCCCAAAGCAGGGCCATGAAACGGAGCAGCAAAGCTCAAGTTCCATCAGAATGGGTCTCTCTCTGTCACCCAGATTGGAGTGCAGTGGTGTGATCTCAGCTCACTGCAACCTCCACCTCCCAGGCTCAAGTGATTCTCCTGCCTCAGCCTCCGGAGTGGCCATGATTACAATTGGAGTCTCACTCTGTTGCCCAGGCTGGAGTGTAATGGCATGGTCTTGGCTCACTGCAGCCTCCGCCTCCTGGGTTCAGGTGATTCTTGTGCCTCAGTCTCCCCAGTAGCTGGAATTACAGGCATGAGCCACCACACCTGGCTAATTTTTGTATTTTCTCTTTCTTTTTTTTTTTTTTAGACAGAATCTCACTCTGTCACCCAGGCTGGAGTATAGTGACATGATCTCTGCTCACTGTAACCTCCGCCTCCTGGGTCCCAGTTCAAGCAATTCTTCTGTCTCAGCCCCCCAAGTAGCTGAGATTACAAGCACGTGCCACCATGCCCAGCTAATTTTTATATTTTTAGTAGAGACAGGGTCTCACTATGTTGGCCAGGCTGGTCTTAAACTCCTGACCTCAGGTGATCCACCCACCTCGGCCTCCCAAAGTGCTGGGATTATAGGCATGAGCCACCGTGCCCAGCAAGCTACCTTAATTTCTAAGAGATTCAACAATTTTATTAGTTGAATTATACATAAGTAAATAAAACCTTGAAGCAATCGAAAAACCATTATACAAAAGGCAAAAGATTAGAAAAGACTTACTACCCTGGAGCCTAAGTAATAGAATTGAAAGCAAGTTTTTTTGTTTGGTTGGTTGGTTGGTTGGTTGGTTGGTTGGTTTTTTTTGAGACAGAGTCTCATTCTGTTGCCCAGGCTGGAGTGCAGTGGCACAATCTTGGTTCACTGCAACCTTCACCTCCGGGGTTCAAGCGTTTCTCCTAAAAGCAGGGTTTTAAAATATAAGTCGTTTTATAAAACAGAAGAAAACACCACTGTGATTGCCTTGTTTCCCAGAAGCTTTCAGACCCTGAGTGCATCAGTAAGATTTTCATAATTGTTATTTGTTTCATAGTTTGTAAAATAAAGAAAACACAGCAGAAAAAAAAAAAAGGTGGACTCTCAACAAACTCAGAGCATGGCGCTTCTGTTTAAACTTGCTTGGGTATAACAATCTCATCAAATTTTGGACTTGCCAAGCCTCTACAATCACATGAGAAAATTCCTTAAGACAATTATATTTATATACACTCATACACAGGAAAACACACACACACACATCCTATTAATTTTTTCTAAGGAACCCTGATTAATACACTAAAATTAAAAGATGGAGATTGGCAGAATTGATTTTTTAAATGAGCCAATTATACACTGTCTTAAAGAAACCCTTTTAGATCCCCAGAGATTGAAAATAAAAGAATTTTAAAAATAATGACAGAAGTGGTAATATTAAAACAAAAATGTTTACTACAGACAAGGAAGAACATTTTATAATAACAAAATGGCCAAACCATCAGAAAGATATAAAAAGTATAAACATATATGCATCTACAACAATGTCCTAAAATACATGAAGAAAAAATTAACAGAATTGAAGAGAGAAATGTACAGTTCTACAATAATGATAGTTGGATACGTCAATCCCCCCACTTGCAATAATAAATGTAACTAGACCTATCTAACATATACAGAACGCTCTATCCAACAACAGCATAGTACATATTTTTTTCAAGTGACCTGGAACAGTCTCAAGAATAGACCATATATTAAGACACAAAATAAGTCTCAATGCATTTTGAAACAATGAAGTCACATAAAATATTTTCTCCAACAATAATGAACTGAAACTTATAATAACCAAAGAAAAGCTGGAAAATTTTTTTTTAATGAAGAAATAATACACTCTTAATCAGTGGGCCAGTGAAGAAATCACAAGGAAAACTAGACAATATTTTGAGACAAATTGAAATGAAAATACAAGCTACCAACACTTACTGGATTCACCAAAAGCAGTCTGAGAGAGAAATTTATAGTTCTAATTAAAAGTTTACGTTAAAAAATAAGATCTCAAGTTGATAATCTAATTTCACACCTTCAAGAATGAGGGGAAAAGAGCAACTAAACCCAAAACTAGCAGAAGTAGGAAATAACAAAATTAGAGAAAAGATAAATAAACTAGAGAATAGGAAATCAGTAGAGAATTAACAAAACCAAAAGTTGATTCTTTAAAAGATCAATAAATTTGACAAACCTATAGCTATACTGACCAGGAAAGAAAGAGAAAGAGAATACTCAAATTACTAAAATCAGAAACTAAAGTGGTAACACTGCTACTGACTTTACAGAAATATAAAAAATTACGAGAATACGATAAAAAATTTTATGCCAAATAAGTTAGATAATATAGATTAAATGGAAAAATTCCTAGAAATATGCAAACTACCAAAACTGACTCAAGAAGAAATAGAAAATCTGAGTAGATCTATAACAGGTAAGAAAATTAGGTCAGTATTAAGAAACCTCTCAACAACAGCAAAAATAAAAGCCCAGGACTGAATGGTTTCACTGGTAAATGAAATATATGAAATTACAAGGGACCCCAAATAGCGAAAACACCATTGAAAAAGAAAAACAAAATTGGAGAACACACACTTTCCTATTTTAAAACTTAGTACAGTGCTTAGTGCAATGCTAATCAAAAGAGTGTGATACCAGTTATAAGTATAAGATGTTTTATGTAAGCCCTCAGGATAACCATAAAGCAAAAGCCTATAATAGATACACAAAAGACGAAAAGACAAAATTCAAAACAGTTGACTACAGAAAGCCACCAAAGCACAAAAGAAGAAAGGAACATAGGATCTACAAAACAACCAGAAAACAATAGCATGGCACTAGTAAGTCTTTACCCATCAATAATTACTTCAAATGTAATAGATTAAATTCTCCAATCAAAAGGAATACAGTGGATGAATGTATTTTTTTTAAGACCCAACTACCAAAACTTATTGGACACAGCAAAAGAAATTCTACAAGGGCAATAAATGCCTCCATCTCAAAAGAAGAAAGATCTCAAATAAGCAATTTAGCATTACATCTCAACGAACTAGAAAAAGAACAAAACAAGCCTAAAGTTAGCAAAAAGAAGAAAATAACAGATTTGAGCAGAAAAAAATGAAACAATAACTGGAAAAACAATAGAAAAGATCAACGAAACTAAGAGTTGTTTTTTAGGAAATTAAACAAAATTGATAAACACTTAGCTAAACTTTAAAAAAGGAAGATTCAAATAAAATCAGAAATCAAAGAAGAGATAATATAACTGACAGCACAAAGATACAAAGATAAGAAACTACTATGAGCAATTACATGCCAACAAATTGGACAACCTAGAAGAAATAGATAAATTCCTAGAAACATATAACCTACCAAGACTGAATCATGAGGAAATTGGAAATCTGAAAAGATCAGTAATGGGTAAGGAGACTGAATCAGCTCCAGGTAATACCAGACTACTAGAGGGAGGAACACTGGGGGGTCTTATGCTAGCTGCTTTCCATTGACATTTTCCTGGACTCTGGACCTAGAAACAAAATATGTAAATGAGTAAACAAAATGTGGCATGTCCCACAATAGACTATTATTCAACCATAAAAACTGAAGTACTGATACACATTAAAACATGGGCAAGCCTTGAAAACATTATGCAAAGTGAAAGAAGGCATACACAAAAGGTCACACATTGTATGATTTCATTCCTTTGAAATATCTAGAATAGGAAAATCCATAGAGACAGAAGGCAGATTTGTCATTGTCAGGAGCTGGTGGGGAAGAAGCAGGGGGAGGAGACAAGATGGAATGAATGAACCTGCACTCAGGTTTCCAGCTGCCTCATCTTGATAGAAAATGCTTGTGGGAGTTTTAAAACATAGTTCCAAAATATGTTGATACTCTCTCATTTATAGGCGAGTTCTTAGACCTCTCCACTAGCATCTGGGCTTAGTGACTGTTTAAGCAGTGAAATACAGAAGTGATGTTGTGTCACTTTCCAGGCTCAGGACTTAAAAACTGTCAACTTCTGCTTGCTGACTCTTGGAATACTCACTCTTGGAACCCAGATGCCATGCTGTGAGGAAGCCCAACATGCCCTAGGAAGAGGTCCATGTGGTGAGGAGTCAAGATGTCAAGCCAACTTGAGAGTCATGTGAGTCAGCCATCTTGGCAGGGCATCTTCCAGCTTTGTATCTGTGGACCTGGAGGCAGGCAGGATCTAACCACCAGCTGTCCCTCCACAGTGGCTCACATCCAAGAAGAACCAATGATTGAGGTCCAGTTAAGCAGACCCTAAGACAAAGATTTCTGTGAAGATGTTGTATTAAAAACGAGCTCCCCTACTTTTTGATGGAGTTGTTTTTTTCTTACAAATAACAAGCTTGCACGTTCTGCATATGAACCCCAGAACTTAAAGTATAATTTAAAAAAAAATAAAAAGCTCCCAGTAAAAAACCTAAGAGAATGGAGTAAGCAGAGCAAAGATTGGAAAGAAGCCAAGTTCACAGAGGGTAGCTTTCAGCAGGGTCATTCTGGAGTACAAGTTCCATATAGAGGTGTCCCAACAGCAGGCAAAGGTGCTGGGCTCTTACTACTGGGTGAAGCCCTCCCAGCCCCAGGTCTGACCTGCCCTCGTGGTCTTCCTTGGTTATTCCCAGTGTAACACGGATATATACCTTCTTCAACTCCCCTCCTGTAGCTTCACATGAATCTTTGTCTCTCAATTTTTTGATTCGTCATCTTCGTTGGTTTTCATTTGGCAGTTGGCTAAGTGGAAGAATGAAACATTCTGCCCTTTGCCTCAACCACTTGGCATCCTAGTTAGCGTTTATGTAAAGTTTTGAATTTTTTTAATGCTAGTTGTATTTCTATAAATCCCTGGTTGGTGCTTTTAAAAAAAAAAAAAAGTGAGAGATCAGGCCAGACCTTGGGCTGGGAGGGAGATGCAAACTCCCAGGTACATCAAATTCACAAGACAAATGTAGAAGCAGCACAGAAGGGGTCAAACTAACCCAGCATATAGGACAGGGCATCGAGATCGTCTACTACTACCTTTGTCTAATACACTCATCAAGTGTATTCAGTGCCCTTGCAATTTTGGAGAAGTCTGTGAAATCCCAAACTCGCCTAGATTTTCTACATGCGGACAGAAACTGCTACCCAACCAGTAGGGCACTGGTCTTGCCCTGTAAGCCTGGTCTCATTCCCCAGTCTTGGGGGAAAAGTGCAAAGTGTCTTTGGTTTATGTCACCTCCACTGAACCTGCTTCCAGCCCTTCCTGCCATCTCAGACCCCTCAGACATCAGCCATAACCTCCTCATAGGCCTCAGAGACACAACAGTCTGCAGCCTGGCTTGTGTACTTGCTGAAGCTTATCTTACCTACCATTAAGGGGCCCGGGTTCATTCAATCCTTTTGGCCTTTCTTACGACATATATGCAAATAACCGCAGATGACGATAAACCTTACAAAAAGAAAATAAACAGGAATATCATAAATCAAAGAAACCCAGTGCTGAGTGTCCATTCCTGGTGGTCTGCTTGTCTTCACAGTCCTGTTAGAGAAATGTTATGCCTATATTTTTTCAGTATGACCTACTATTACAGGAGCCAGATTCTGAGGCTAAAATAATAAAATACCACATTTTCTCAGATGGTCTGTCAAAGAGAAATTTTTCAGAACTCCACAGAGTGGGATTTAGCAGACATTTCAAAACAGTTGAAGCAGGGAGACTGTGTAAGCAACAAACAAGACTTTGAAATACACATCCGCGAGTCTTTTTTTTTTTTTTTTTTTAAAGACTGGTCAAGTGCAGTAATATCTGTGAGTCTGTTACTCCACTTCGCCCAGCAGTGTCTGCTTGCAGCTTTGGGTGAGCAGTGAGAGATGAAATGCCAAGAAAGAAAGCAGTGTCTTTAGAGAGGATTGGAAGGCCAAGCTTGGCATAAAAACGGGTTTGGAAGAAGATTTGTTGAAAGTTCCCTGCTCCTGCCCGGCTGCTTGGACACACTGGAGAGGGGGATGCTGCCAGTGCTGGGCCACAGGCAAGGCAGGGCAGTCTCCCAAGCTGGGAGGAAAGCAAGACGGCTGGATCTGGCAGTGCAGCCCTAAGGCTGGAGCTACTCAGAGGGACCCAGGAAAGCGGCGAGGGTTGGGCTTTTGCTCATAGGTCTGCGGGGATTTCGAGGGCCTGAAGTGAGCCCAGCAGGCCTGCAGCCTCATGGGGGTTCCAGAGAGTGAAGCTGAGATGGCACAGGCAGAAGTGCCTGGGAGAAGGCCTCATGCCCGGCACCCAAGGGAACCAGGACCCAGGACCTGTATGCCACCACTCACCCTATCACTGCCCCGGCCCCCAGCATCTTGACGGGATCTGTTCAGGCCCCCAGATTTCAGGTGCAAATCCTGGGGAAGGAAAGATGAAGTATGAAAGAAAAAAAGGTGCCAACCTCCAAGCGTGCAAAAAAAAAAAAAAAAACCAGATTGGCCGAATGATCTTGAATTAAGTTTCTACTGTGGGAGGAAATGAGAGTCCTGGATAGAAATGAAGTTACAGAAAGGATTTCATGCACATTGGGGATTGGGGTTGAGAAATCTATACCCAATTAGGGTACCTAGCCAGTGCCCGGTGAATGAGCAGTCTAATACACAGCCAATATTCTCCCCAAGGTCATGGTGTTTTGATAATGATCATTTGGGAGGGTCTGTCTTCTCTGATCCTACTCTAGTCTCCCTTAAAATAAATAAACAAGGCTTTCCTTTTCCATAGACTTTCTTGCACTCCCTCACAATCTTCCCCATCTCTCAAGGGGAAAAAAAAATGTGCAAAGCACACCTCCTGTGCATTTTCATCTCCTTCCTTTGGCTTCTGTCCCAGGCAACCCCAAGGGCTGGGGGTAAGAGTTGCTACAGCTGCCATGTCTTCCCAGCTGCAGGCCACACTCTGTCTGGGACACTGGAGAAGCACAGCCCACATGTCCTGGAGTGGAGTGAATTAATTGGGTCAACAACTGCTGGGGCGTCCCTCACACCATTACCTCAGAGAAAGAGATCCTGTGCCAGACTGGGCTTTTGGTGAGTGTTTGAACTGAGGTCATTCCACCCTCCAACCGTAAAGGCTCAGGAGCTGTACCTCCTGACATACACGCACCCCATTCAAAGAGCACCTTAGCAACCCAGGGTTGTGGAGGAGCAGGAATGAAGGGGGCAGTTGTAACAGGTTGAGACCCAGGGATTGGAACTTGAGGATCACCTGCTTCACACTATGTGCCCCATCAGGTGAGATACAGGGAGTCACTAGATACAAATATATTACACGCCGGATATCAATGAAATGTTCCTTGTTAGTTTTAACAACCCTCTAAGATCACAGTAAAACATTTAAGATGTGTAAATGCAACACAGCATTTGTCCCGGGGAATAAAGCACTAGACATTACCTTACTCCTTGAAATCTTAACTTTTAGAATACCTAATGTCAAGTTTTATTTATCATGGAGGTCTATTTGCCACTTTTCCTAACTTTCTTTCAAAAACCTGTTTATATACACTCTCCCATTCATTGCAAGAAATAACCAGTGAGCTTGCTATGATGCTTTCTGCTACTCACCTTTTAACAGATATGAAGTGTCTTGGCTGAAATCACCCAGCTGTCTAGGAAGGCAAAAACCACAGGCTGGGATAGACTCTCCAGAGTCAGCGGGAAAGTGGGAGGGCCTCCACCAGAGAGGATGTGAACAAGATTTTAAAAGAAACAGGAAACAGTCCATTGCAGCTTTAAAATCTTCATTTTAAAATACACCAGTGTGTTAGTCCATTTTGCATTGCCATAAAGGAATACCTGGGGCAGTGTATAAAGAAAAGAAGTTTATTTGGGTCACCATTCTGCAGACCATGTGAGAAGCATAGTGCCAGCATCTGCTTCTGCTGAGGCCTCAGGAAGCTTCCATTCATGGCGGAAGGCAAAGGGTGAGCAGGTATGTCACATGGTGAGAGAGGAAGCAAGAGGGAAGGGAGCAGGTCCAGGCTGTTTACACAACAGCTATAACATGAACTAATGGAGCGAGAACTCACTCACTACCATGAGGAGGTCACCAAGCCATTCATGAAGGGTTCACCACCCAGGACCCAAACACCTCCCACCCAGCCCCACCTCCAACATGAGAGATCACATTTCAACATGAGATTTGGAGGGGACAGACATCCAAACTATATTATTCCATTCCCGGTCCCCCAAATTCATGTCCTTCTTACATTGGAAAATACAGTCGTCTCTCCCCAATAGTCTCCAAAAGTCTTAACTCATTTCATCATCAACTCAAAAGTCCAAAGTCTCATCTGAGACGCAAGACAAATTCTTTCCACCTATGAGCCTTTAAGACCAAAAACAAGTTGTTTACTCCCAATATATTAATACAATGGTGACACAGTCGTTGAGTGAATATTTCCATTCCAGAAGGGAGAAATTGGAAGCAACAGGCTCTATGCAAGTCTGACACCCAGCAGAGAAGATATTAAATCTGAAAGCATCAATATAATCTCCCTTGACTCCATGTCCCACATCTGGGGTACACAGTTGTGTGGGCTGGGCTCACAGGGGCTTAGGCAGCCCTGCCTCTGTACCTGCTTGGCAAGGTGCAGCTGCTATTCTTACTCTCACAGGTTGGAGTTGAGTAACTGTGGCTTTTCCAGGTTCAGGTGCAAGCGGCCAGGGGTTCTACCATTCTGGAGTCCGGAGGGTAGAGACCACATTCCCACTGCTCCACTAGGTAGT
The DNA here is from genome assembly GCA_963573385.1 of Cacajao melanocephalus. Classification (NCBI taxonomy): domain Eukaryota; kingdom Metazoa; phylum Chordata; class Mammalia; order Primates; family Pitheciidae; genus Cacajao; species Cacajao melanocephalus. The sequence goes on from CAUYLG010026896.1 coordinate 12,622, forward strand.
GCCCAGGTGGGGGCTCTGTGTGGGGACTCCAACCCCACATATTGCCGTGGAACTACCCTAGAAAAGGCTCACCATGGCAGGGGCTGCCTCTGCAGCAGACTTCTGCCTGGGCACCCAGGCTTTCTGACATATCCTCTGAAATCGAGGTGGAAACTGCCAAACCTCCACCACTCTTGCATTCTGCATGCTTGCAGACAACGCCGTGTGGAAACTATCAGGGCTAGTAGTTTGCATGCTCTGAAGTGGTGGCCTGAGCTCCTATTTAGGGCCCTTCGAGTGGAGACAGGACTTGAGATGTCTAGGATAAGGGAAGCAGCACCCCAAGGCAGCACTGAGTAGCAGTGCCCCTGCCTGGTCCCTGAAACCAGTCTGTCCTCTTAGGCCTCTGGGCTTGCGATGGGAGGAGCAGCCCGGAAGATTTCTGAAGGGCCTTTGAGGCTTTTTTCCCCACTATCTTGGCTATTAGCACTTGCTTCCCTTTCAGTCATGCTAATCTCTCTAGCAAGTGGTTGCTGCTCATGCCTCTTGGACTCTTAACCTTTGGGTTCCTCTCCTGAAAATGTTCTTTCCTTCTCCACCATGGGCAAGTCTGCAGATTTTCCAACTTTTTACACTTTACTTCCCTTTGAATTATAAGTCCCAACTTTTAGTCATTCCTTTGCTCCCTATCTGACCACAGATTGGTAGAAGCAGCCTTGCCACCTCTTGAATGCTTTGCTGCATAGAAATTATTTTTCCTCCAGATACCCTAAGTCATCACTCTGAAGTTCAGCCTTCCACAAAGCCCTAGGACACTGGCACAATGCAGCCAAGTTCTTTGCTAAGGTGTAACAAGGATGACCTTTGCTCCAGCTCCAAGTAAGTTCCCATTTTCATCTGAGACCTCATCAGAAACACAGCTTTCACTGCCCGTATTTCTATCAGCATTCTGGTCATAATCATTTAACCAGTCTCCAATATGCTCTGAGAAATAAAAATAAAATCCTAAGCCCTTCCCCCCACCCAGACGACTGAATGGACCCCCGCGTGGCCAAGGGGACCCCAAACAAACCATAAAACTGAGTCCCAGACCTGATGCGATGGGAGGTCAGACATGCCTTGTTAGAGCCCCTCCCTTGGTAACCATCACTAAGCTTTCTTCTCTAAGGGCTAAATGGGACCAGCCCTTTTTTAAAATTTTTTTATTTTACTTTAAGTTCTGGGATACATGTGCTGAACATGCAGGTTTGTTACATACGTATACATGTGCCATGGTGGTTTGCTGCTCCTATCAGTCCATCAACTAGGTTTCGGGATATTTATCCTAATGCTCTCCCTCCCCTTCCCCCTCCTCACCTGCCGATAGGCCCCAGTGTGTGATGCTACCCTCCCTGTGTCCCTGTGTTCTCATTGTTCAACTCCTGCTTGAGAGTGAGAACATGTGGTGTTTGATTTTCTGTTCCTGTGTTGGTTTGCTGAGGATGATGGTTTCCAGCTTCATCTATGTCCCTGTAAAGGACATGAACTCATTCCTTTTTATGGCTGCATAGTATTTGATGGTATATATGTGCCACATTTTCTTTGTTCAGTCTATCATTGATGGGTATTTGGGTTGGAACCGGCCTTTTCGAAAGACTCACCTCACCACTGATTTCAACCAACCACCTCATGCTGGCCATCCCTTTTGCAGTTTCAACAAAACAACCAACCAGTGTTCCTTCCTAGTAAGAGACCACCAACCACTGAGAGGTTCTGGTCAATCTAGGGAGGCTGCACACTGACTCAGGGTTTTTGTGTCTTCTGCTTCATCTTTTGATGAAGAGGCCCAAAAACTCCCCCCTCACATCTTGCTAACACTACCATTTTTTGAACATGGGACCCCATGAAGGGGCTTGGAGGTCAACTGCACATGTGCATGTTTCTTCTTTCATAAATATTCGTGGCTCCTCCTGTAGCTTGCTGGATATATATTTGGCCACCTCATTCAGTATAAATCCTTGTTTTATTCTTCTGACACTCCAAGTGCCTGTTTCTGGCTTCTGGCCAGAGGCTATGCTTCCCAGTCATTCAGAATGGCCACCCTGCAGGCTGAAACCATTTACAAGAAATATAGCTCTCCCTTCCACATGTATGAACCTCATCATCCTTTGGTTGACGGTTCCAAATTTTCCCTCATCTTCCTGTCTTCTTCTAAGCCCTCCAAATTCTTCCAATATCTATCAATTTACTCATTTCCAAAGCTGCTTCCACATCTTCAGCTATCTTTATAGCAAAGCCCCGCTCCTCAGTACCAATTTTCTGTGTTTGTCCATTTTGCATTGCTACAAATGAAATACCTGAGGCTGGGTAATTGATCAAGAAAAGAGGTTTATTTTGGCTCATGGTATGGCAGGCTGTATGGGAAGCATAGTGTTGGCATCTGTTTCTGGTGAGGGCTTCAAGAAGCTTCCACTCATGACGGATAGCAAGGGGAGCAGGTATATCACACAGTGAAAGGGGGAGCAAGAGAGAAAGTGGGGGAGATGCCAGGCTCTTTAAACAACCAGCTTTCCAGCAAACTAGTAGAGTGAGCACTCATTCATTCCTGTGAGCAGGACACCAAGCCCCCTGTCATGACCCAAAGTTCTCCCACTAGACCCCATCCCCAAAACTGGGGATCAAATTCTCACATGAGATTTGGAGGGGACAAATGTCCCAACCATGTTAGCCAGCATCTCAGCTCCAGATAATACCAGACTGCTAGAGGAAGGAACACTGTGGGGTCTCCATGCTAGCTGCTTTCCATTGACATTTTCCTCTGAACCTAGAAACAACCAAAAATAACTTGGTGAATGTACTGAAGTTATTTACCATTTACAGAGACTGCAATGTCGCAAAAAAAGGCAGGGCTTAACAGGAGGTGTAGCTTAATGATCCTGGAGGATTTGGTTTCAATGTACTATATTTCTAATATCTTTCCAGAATCATCTGTCCCAAAACAGAAACCATCTTGTTTCCTGGGCATGCTATGAGAACAGGAAAAGCACTAAATTTTTCCTCAAAAAATAATTGCAAAATCCACATGAACGAAATACATTTTTAAGAACTGAACTAAGAAACAAAAATAGCTAATATTTGAGGCCAAGCACTGTTCAGAATATTGTACCTATCATTCGATCTTCACAATAACCTGAGGAGGGAGACAGTATTTCTATCCCCATTTTGCAGATGAGGGAACTAAGGAACAGAAGAACCAAGGAGCTTGCCCAAGGTCACACTTAAGAGGCAAAATAGAGACCCCATCCCAGAGGAAGCCCTCCATGGTCTATGCCCTTAATCAAAAGAATAGGTCCAACAATGATGACTTCACTTCCTAAGTGAATCCATAGGTTTAAGGTAGTAACAGGCTATGTTATAGCTATGTTAACAAATCATATTGAAATTCTTCTAGAAAAATAGTCAATTCAATCTATCACATAACTTTAAAAGAATGATGGGCCAGGCACTGTGGGTGGCTCACGCTTGTAGTCCCAGTACTTTGGGAGCCCAAAGCGGGAGGAGCGCTTAAGCCCAGGAGTTTGAGGCTGCAGTGAGTTACGATCACGCCACTGCACTCCAGCCTGGGTGACAAAGCAAGACCCTGTCTCCAAAAATAATAATAATAATAATAATGTCACACCACATTTTTAGACACAAACACATTGCTTAGCAGTCATTATCAAACACCTGTGCTAACTAGGTCAGAAACTAAACCCTAACTGGTAGTTTAGAACAGAAACCTAAAAATTGTGCTATAGACTGAATGTCCGTGCCTTCCCAAAATTCGTACATTGAAACTTGGTCCCCAATGTTATGGTATTAGGATGTGGGGGACTTTGGGAGGTGATTAGGTCATGAAGGCAGAGCCCTCATGAATGGGATTAGTGCCCTTATATGAGGAACCCCAGAGAGCTCCCTCACCCTTTCCCCATCTTGTGAGGATACAAGAAGTTGGCAGTCTGAAACCTGGAAGAGGGCCCTCACCAGAACCCACTCATGCTGGCGCCCTGAGCTCAGACTCACAGCCTTGAGAACTGGGAGAAAGAAAGCTCTGTGGATTTTAAGCTACTTGATCTATGGTATTTGTTAGAGCAGCCTCAGTTGACTAAGACAAATGGATTCAATTTAGGCATAAGTTCTTGGTTTCCAGAAAACGAAAAGTAACTTGATAATGCAATGCTGTCCGCTGGGATTTTTCAGCCAGGACCTCTCCAGCTCCCAGCAATGCTGGACCGACTATGTATTTCTAGGGACTCTCCTTGCTGCAAGGCTTTCTATGCTCAGTTTAGTCTTCACTCCTCTCACAATGACACAGAGAGGTTGCCAGGGTCTCTCTAAGATGCACAAACCTGGCCCAATACAGATGAGCTCATCAGGAGCTCAGGGGCTTCTTCTTCCCCAGACTCCCCAGGAACCATGAGCTCCTAGGATAGGCTCCCCAGAGCATCTCCCTTCTCATTCACCAGGAAGGAGGTCTTAAAGGCTGCTCCCCCAGCCTTCTTTCAGGCCCAAAGGCTTACCTTTTGCCTCTGCCTCCATTTCTGCTAGGTTCTCTTATTCCAGTCTGTACATATCAGAAGTCGTCAGGAGCCTCAAGAGAAGAAGATAGAGCCATGGTGGGTCATTTTATATTTTCCAGACAAACACTGAATTCCTAAAAGAAAATCTCAGCTTACAGCCTTCCTGCCCCCGGGAACTCCTAGCAGGAGAGCCCAGATCCCGTCAAAGTGCATGGCTGCTTCTGCCCAGCCTTCTGCCCAGAGAATGAAGAGGCATTAAAGCCCCACCTGGCCCCAGATCCACATCCTGTCCAGCCACTCAACAGCTGGCGGGCTCCCCTTTTTTATGATGCCCTTTCTGCTGTGCCCTAGGGGGCTCACCTCTTGCAGCCTTGATGGTGCAACTCTTGCCAGGTCCCAGAAGGAACGAGCTGGAAACCCCGTGAAGGCGGCAGCTGCTGTGCTTCTAAACTGACTCTTCTTTGCAGTGGCAGGTGCCCTGCTTCCTTGTCTGCAGCTGTGGGTTTAGACAAAGTGCATTATTAGGCTTCTTTCTTCCCCAGGGCCAGCAGGGTTTTAGCATGATCCACTTAGGGGTCATTTCCACAAAAGAAATGTCCTCAGGCTGATAAATTCACCCATTCTTCCTTGATACAGGGTCTCTTCAGAAACATAACAGCCTAGGTTTCTTCCTCTTTCCCACCCAGCCTGCTCACTCACCTCCTCACACTGCCATCCCCAACCCCAGCACCGCCACCAGAACACCCATCCTCAGCTTCCACTGAGCCCCTGGCTACTTCAGCGTGTTCTCCCCACGTTTGTGCCCACATACATCTTCCTACAAGTTCCCCCCACCTCCCCACCACCACTTCAGAGGCTGAAGCTCTGCCTCACTCAGAGAACATTAGCTATTGATCAGGAATACTGTGCAAAAGACTTCACTTAATTGGAAAAGTATTCACTCCTGGTGGTCCTCAATGCCCCCAGGCCCTCGGCCATAGGACATAGCTCTCACCTGGATGGTAGACACCCTGCTTCACTTCTCACTCTTCGCCCCTGGAAGCCAGGGCTCCTTTCCCATCCATCGGCTGTTGGGGGTGAAAGGAGACTCTGTAGTACTATACTGAGGTGACGTTTCCACCAGCAACCATCTGCTTGGGTCCCTCGTAATTCTCCACCAGAGACTGCGCCATCTCAGAGTTCTGAGGAATTCACTTTCCAGGCAAGAAGGTCTTGGGTCCTTGGGTCCTTGATTCCTAACAGGGTTTTGGTCAGAAGATGTATTCTTGGCAGCTGCCAGCTCTTTGTCCAGTGAGAAGGGGGAAGGACTGTGCAGCTACACAAAATGAAGTATCTTGGAAAAGGTGCCCTTACGGATGAGACGCAACACCCCCAGGCATTCTCCCTCCTCATCGTGGGTTGCTCTTTGCAAGGAAAGTCTCATGCAGTAGGTTTCCTGTGCCTTCCTGTCTGGACCTGACCTTGACAGGAGACCTCTTCTGGTGCCTCCTGGACCACCTGCTGCCTTACACCTGGGCTCCATACGAGAATCAGCAGCATCCACTCAGAGGACACTGGGCAGCTGAAACCTTTGTTTTTTGCTGGGGCCAGTCCTCGTCCAGTAGGGTATCCAAGCACCCAGAGCAGCTGCCCAGGCAGCAGATGTCACTGTCCGTTGCAAACCAGTTGGGTAAGACTCACACTTTAGCTTCCCTACATGGACTTTGCTTTGGGAGAAATTCCAGGATTTCAAACTCTCAGGGCCATGGTCACTGAGCTCAGTGTCTCCAGTAGGATACACCCAGCAGCTGCACCTCTAAGAGCTTGTGCTTCGGCCAGAACAATAAGCTCCTACTAGACGCGTCAAATCCCTTCTCTGATTTGACGCGATGGTCACTGTCCCCTCAGTCTGGCCCCTAGCATCTCAGTCAGTGGGAACGCCAGGAAGCACGATGTAGAAGGAAGAACTGGAGGGAGGGAAAGGAAGCCACCAGCCTCCTGCTGAGTCTTGATTAGGGCTCCTGGACAGGCCTTCCAGGATCAAAAGGAGAAAACGGATTCTCCTCCTCCCATGGAGAAAACTGTTGGAATTCACATAAACCCTCTGAGCCCAGGCTTCCTCAGGTATACAGTGAGGACCCTGGACTCCAGGATCTCTGAGTGCTTCTCTCTGATAGACAGAACAATGCCCCCCGCAAAGATGCCCATGCCCTACTCCCCAGAACTTGTGAATATGTCACGTTGTTTGGCAAAGGGGGAATTAACATGGCAGGTGGAATTTAGATTGCTAATAGGCTAACCCTAAGACAGGGAGATTAGCCTCGATTATCAGGGTGAGCTCACTGTAATCACAGGGGCCCCTATAAGTGACAGAGAGAGGCAGGAGATGTAGTGGCAGGATCAGAGACAATTTTGAAGAAGCTGGCTTTGAAGATGGAGGAAGAGGCCATGAGCTGAAGGATGCAGGTGGCCTCTAGAAATGAGAAAAGGCAAGAAAATGGTCCTGCTGTAGAGCCTGCTGAGGAGCACAACCTCGCCAACACTTTTATTTTAGCCCAGTAAGATGCAGTTTGAACCTCTGTCTTCCAGAACTGTGAGATAATAAATCTGTACTGTTTTAACCTGTTTATCTTGTGGCTAATTTGTAACAGCAGCCATAGGAAAGTAGTTCACCCTCATCCCTCACATCCACGCCACATCTCCCTCTTCTCACCGGCATTCCATCTTCTCCGCCTCCCATCACAGAGCTCCAGGTACCACCATGGCTACGGAGTCTGCGCTACAGCCTCACTGCAAATATTTGTATGCTCAGAAGAAAAACACAAGTATAATGGCCTGTATTTACAGAGGACCTTACTGCTTTTAAATTGTTGTCACACAAAAACAAAACAATTTTGTCAGTGTGTTACATGCCAGTTCCTGAGCTGGTCTCTGTAAGTGCAAAGACACATGGATGTCATTGGTTCTGTCCAGGACTTCGCTTGGAAAAAGAAAGCCGGGAGACACTGCCTAGAATCCTTGATGCCTCCAAAGTTAGACTGGAGTTGGATGAACCCAGCCTCTCTCTGTGGAAACAGCAAACCGCTAGAAGAGTGACATCAATCAGCCACAACTGCTTCAGCCTCATAATATTGGAGCAATGATGTCAGACGTGACACGGAGACTGCCTGGGTGTATGTGGCTCATTTTTTTTTTTAATCTAGTGAAAAATTCCAAGTCACAGCCATGACACTGACCCATCAAAAGATCCTTTCATGTTTTGCTTTCTGTTAAATGCTCTTTGTGCTTTTCTTTTGCTAGAGGTGGATGGAAAATTCTAGTAATAAGGAGTGCTAGAGAGAATTACTGCTTAAGAGCAGGATCTTCAAGAATACATCCTTTGCTTCCTATCTCCTCTCCCCTTCCTAATTCCCAAAGACATTTCAAACTCACGGATATTCTTTACGTAGATGAGTGGGACAAACTCAAACTTGAGAGTTGAACCTTTTTTTCTTTCTTTTCAGAACATGAAGAATTGCCATTAGGACCTGGAAACAAATATGGTGCATGGAAGGCTTACTGACAAAGGAACCTGAACTGAATTCCTCCTCTAGGGCTGAATAGTGACTGCTGAAATGGCCAGACTGGCAACAGAGTAGGAGGTAAACTGGCATTCCTATTAGATGGAATGTCCAAGAAACTGTAATTTTTTAATGGGGTTGAAGATTGCCTGCCTCTGTAAGAAGATAAGTATTTTCCTTCCCTAGCCAGGTGAGACCACACATTTAGAGTTATAAGACGGATTGACAAGATCAGAACTACAATTATGACTTATCCACAAACTGTCGCAAAGGCAGACAATCTTTTCCGGATGCTTTCTTTAGCCTGAGTTTCTGAACCTACTATCTAAAGGAATACTGCCAAGATGCAGCAGCAAAAAAAAAAAGAAAAAGAAAAAGGCTCTGGTGGCTTCAAAGATTTTGACATTGGAAACCTGTCCCAGTACCTGAAACACACAAAATCATGTGTCAGTGAGCTCAGCCTGGAGCCCACACCTTGGCCATCTGCCCAGAATTCTCACCCCGGTTCTCTAAAACTCTACTCTTTCTTCTTGGGTGGACTATTTTTTGATCCCAAAGGGCAATATCAATGAGGCTGTGATGCAGCTGAGACATAGATAAAAAGGACAGAGTACACAACACAAGAAGGTTTAGAGGAAACCTGCTTCCAGATGGAAGAACTAAGCTCCTCATGTGTCCCCACAGAGATGCGACATTTTAGAAGAAAGCTTGCAGACCCAGCTGCCAATGGTCAATCACTGCCACATGGGAGGAGCTGGCAAAAGACGCTACTAGCAATTATGGGAATAAAAACTGCCTTGTTACTTTAAAGTTTTCGGAGCATCTGTTAAAGCTGATAACGGAGGCCATTGACATTTATTCTGTTCATTGTACTCTGTCTCCTCTTTTACTTCCCTCCCAGTCCCTATGCTTTGCCGACTATGTTGTTCACCAATTGTCTCCCAAGATGGGAGCTGTGGTTCCCCACCACATGTATCTTTACAACTTTTCCTCCAGCACCTCTTGGCATCCAGCCTCAAGAATTTCCTTCTCCTGCAGTGATTCTGCTAGTCCCCTCTTCCTTTGAAAGACCACTGCCCTTGACTCTCAACGCACCAACAATTTTCTCCTTTCCTCCCATTTCAGCTCAGCACAGGGCTCTCCATTGGCTTTAGGCATCACAGAGCTGCAGGCGTGGAGCAATTCGGTGTGCTCACACCAGCAGCGGCATGCAAAATCATTGACCAAGAAAGCCACGTGTTCCAAACACCCTTGTCAAAACCAAGGACCCAAAGAAGTGTAGCACACAGGTTTGTCCCTGGGTAACATGTCGATGGAAAATGGAAATGACACCAGCAGAGGACAGCATGACTCCAGACAGAAGACTAGGACGCCATGTGGGCCAGGGTTGGTCTGCGGAGAGAGGTGAGGCCTTTGACGTGGTCTGGCTGGAAACGTTCTCATGAACAAGGAAAGATACATGACATGGGCGTTGGAGGAAAAGAGCATCTCGGAAACAGACAGAGGAGGCAGGAGATAAGAGCGTTCACAGCATGTTAAACAACATAGAAGACCTTTCCCACGTGATGGCAGGGAGTGTGTAGAAGAAACAGAGGAATGGGATGTAGCCAGATGATGGTTGAGTCTGGAAAGTTGAGCTGAAGACACGAGACTTTATTCTGTTGGCAGTGGGGCGTCATTGAAGGGCTTGAGAGCAGGGGTGGGGCGCTACAGCTGCCTGAGGTCTCAGAAAAATGGAGGAGTCTGAAGGCAGAGAGATTGCAATGGGCTAAATGGTAGCCCTGAAATAATTCATGTCCAGCCAGCACCTGAGAATGTAACCTTATTTGGAAATGGAGTCTTTGCTGATGCTCGCATTTAATATGCGGTCATGCTGGATTGGGGTAGGCTCTGAATCTGATGGCTGGTATCTTCCTAAGAGGAGAAGACATGCAAAGGAGAAAAGAAGGCTGTGTGATGGTGGAGGCAGAGATTGGAGCTGTGCGTCTAAAAGCCAAGGAGCAGCCGGGATTGCTGGCAGCCACTGGAAACCTCCTTCACAGGCTCCAGCAGGGACCAACACTGCTGGCACCTTGGTTTCAAACTTACAGCCTCTCCAAAACCATGAGAGAATACATTTGTGTTGTTTTAAGCCACTGCGTTTGTGGTCGGCCATCTTTCACAGCAGCCCTAGGGAACCAACACAGGGCCTCATGAAGAATCCAGCTGTACTACAGGCTGGGGAAAGGTCACCCTGGCCCAAAACTAGGCCTTGGAGAAAACCACATTTGAAAGGAATGATCAACAGGAAATAATAGCTGGGGGACAAGCAAGCTGTAGGAACAATGTATGACTCCAAATTCACAGAGGGTGGACCAGAACTGCCCATTTTGCTCTGGTGCCCACTGTCTAAAGTGAATGTCAAGGAAGCTCATGTCCCTTGAAGGTGCTCCTGAGGGGTCAGGGCTACGTTTGCATTCCCAATCTTGAGAGTCAGACTGGAAACAATCCAGGGAGACTGTCAACCCTCACCCCAAGACACGTGACTGCATATTGGAAGTCAAATTATCTTATTTCTCCTTTTTGTCCTACATTCTTTAAGGAAGAAACGAAGTCGTCTAGAGACTTGCCCAGTGTCTGCAGTAGTGCAGAAAAGCCAAAATGAAGGAGTTGCCCCTTGAGGCGGACGTGGTAAAAGCAGGGATTGTCTAGAGAAACCTGAAGGGTAGGTGAATGTTGAGGGAATATCTGGCTCTTCCTAATGTCCAGGTTCACCCTTCAGTGCAAACGTTCTGAGATCTGGGAGTTCATGAATAAAGGAGCCCTCGCTGTCCCTTGCCCCACTCTCAGCTGGGTACATGAAAGCAGTCTTTATTCTCCCTTCCCCAAGCAGCAACTACAGAGCCCAGCACCAGAGAACACCAGGACACAGGCTCCTACCCCGAGCCTGTGCACGGGGCACACTCTAGAGAGAGGAGCATTTCCATCACCCAAGAGTGTTCACCACCAGCACCCCCAGCCCTATTCCAGGGACCCCTTTTAGTACACCACTAAGTTGTCAGAAAAAGAACACCACAGTCTTTTTCAGGGGGAAAAACAAAAATCCTGCCTGTGTACCAATTGTCCCTGGACCTCAGGCTGTGGTTATTTTGTGGCATTCATGCTTCTCATGGCCTGGGGTCCTCCCGCTTCCACCTGGGGGTTTCTGAAAAGTGAAGAATCCTGTCCCCGGGCTGGGCACCCACTGGCAATGTTGCCACCTCATACCACACTGGACTGTCTCCTCCTCTGCCCCTCTCACAGGTCAGCCCTCCCCAGGGACTCAGAGCTGCCCTCCCTGAAGCCATCACCTACTCTCCTATTTTTCCCCAAGGTGCTACTTGCACCCTTTAAGTTCAGTTTAAGTGCAGTTCACAATGAGGGTCAGGGGCCTCCCATGCACCTTTTACCCACTAAGTTGGCACCGTTTGAGGAAGTAAGTTTTAATAACACAGGTTCAGGACCTAGGCGGGGATACAGACATTCTCGTGCATTGCTGGGGGAACGTCAATCAATACAGATTTTTTTGGAGGTAAAAATCTGAGACTGGATTTTTTTTTTTAATTTGTTCTACCTTCTGACCTAGAAATTCTGCTTCTAAAAATGTATTCTAACAAAACGAAGTATGTGTGCAAAGACCTAGCTAGAAGGACATTCATCATAGCCTTATGCATAATACAAAAATATATCAGAACAAAAAAGAATTCAAGATGAAAAGCTATTTTAATAAATATTGGAGAAGGAGACTGTGTCTCAAAAAATAAATAAATATTGAGACATTTATGCAATAGAGTATGATCTAACTACTAAATTTGCTGCTTATAAAGGAGCACCAGTTGCCTCCAGGGGGCAGAACTGAGTGGGCTCCCAGGCAGAAAACAAAAGAGGCAACCTTCCCCTGAATGCACCTTTGCACCTGTCAGATTTTGAACCGTCTGAATCCCAGACAGGAGATCCCAGATAGGTCAATAAAAGTTGAAAGGCTGTTTTGGAAGAAGAGTAGCATAGACAAGAGAAAGATATTCATGAACTATTAAATGAAACAGATATGTTGCAAAATAATGAATTATACCATTTCTACTAAAACACAAAACCAGAAGTCTGGAAGGAAATTCCAGGTTGAACAGGATATGTTTCTAATGGACAGAGTTACAGAAGTTTTTTTTCTTATTATTATTATTCGTATTTTTCTAACTTTGCTACAAGGAACATGCCGTATTTTGAAGGGAAAGGGGAACAACAAACGTTCTTTTAAATTCTTAGAAAACGCTGTAGTTACAAAACGTGAGCTCAGCACTTGCTCTCCTTCCTGTCTCAGACAAACTTTTACGAAGAATAGAGACACTCGCCATCTTCCACCTCCTCAGCACCCCCACCCAACCCAACTCCACCCAAAAGACTGCCTCGTCAGCCTGCTGAAGTCCGGCTTCCATCCCACTTCCCCTGCCTCCCGAACTCGTCTGGCAAATGGCGCACAGTCTCCCTGACCATTGCCAGAGCCAGGAATGTCTCTAGCCCTCCTCTCACTGGCCTCTGTGCCACATTTGTGTTCAATGGGTTCCTCTAACATTAATTTAGCACCAAGTATACGTCAAACATAGCTTTAGGCACCTGAGGGAGACATCAGCCCTTAATACTGGTCACTGCCCGTGGCAGCCTGTTTATAGGCTGGTAGGAGAGGAGAGAGTGGGTGAAGACCCCCAAAGTCCGTGGGGGACAGCTGTCTTCCTCAGCAGCATCACACTCTCCAGCTCTCCATGCCTGGCCTCCTCTGCCCGTCTTGCTTCTCTGTCTACCCCTTATAACCTATCCTCAGGAATGTGTCCCTGCCCAGTGCTCCCCTCCCCTCACCCTTCCAGCGCTATCTCATCGACTATTTAGAAAATCCATGTTGATGCCCAAGTGCCAGGCTGGCCCGGAGCGACAGACACCTCCATTTCCATCTCCCCTGAAGCGGCAGACACCAATTGTCATGACACCCCCACCTCCCCACTCTGTTCCTTTCTTGGTTGGTGGCATCTACCCAAGGCCACTTGAACCTGCAACCGCTTCCCTCCTCCTCACGATCCATCCTGCCCTTCCCCCACCCTATTGGGGCTTTTCATCTCCTGCCTCATTCATTGCAGTGGTCTCATTTTGTGCCGCAACTCTTGACCCCTGTACACTGAAGGGGTCTGTCCCCTGCACACTGAAGCCAACAAGCTCCATCCAAAATGCCCATCTGGCCCTCTGGCTGTCCTTCTTCCCAGAAAGTTAACAGAATAAAATCCAGGCACAGCAAGCCTGTCACCCCTTCCCCCCTCATTCCCTCTGCAATCCCACCCTCCGCTTGTTTCCGCAATACTTAATCCCCCTAGTGTCCTCACCCTTGTCCTGTCACACCCGTGCCAGGGTCCCCATACCCACTCCACTCCTGGATTCCCCCATATCCCACTCCTGGTGTGACTTAAGCCCTTTCTTCATCAGGATTCAGCTCAGGCCCTCCCTGCTCCGAAACCTTGTCAGAGACATGGGCCCTGGATGGGGACCCCTCCTCTGTGATCCAGTCACTGCTAGAGCAGAGCACTCTTGCACTGAGATGCCTAACGCATGTGTGCTTTCCTCCAAGTCAGCTATCGGCCCCTCTAGGGCAGCTGTTAGGGATCATAAATCCCTATAGGCCAGGCTCCTAGCACAAGACCTGACTGCTACTGTCAAACAAGGAGCCAGCAGAACGTTGGCCCAGGCAGTGGAGCTATTTCTTGTATCTTAAAGCACAGCAGGCCCAGTGAGAACTGTTCACAGAGGTTCCATTGCCCATGTAATAGCGGAGGCCTCAGACACCCCAGTGCCCAGGGCTGCCTCCGTGTGTCCCTCTGCCTGTGGCTCAGCCAAACCCAGCAAGGAGCCCAGCCCAGTCTCCACTTCCCTTCTCAGGAGCACAGAGTTGATCTGCATGTCCTTGGTCCACCAGGAGAGGGGTCCGGGGGTCTTCTGGCAAAAGATCCCTCCGAGCCTGCCTGAACCTAACATGGGAGGCTTGGCAAGCAGAGCACCAAAAGGGCCCTGGGTCCTGAACCTCCATTCTTTTTTTTTTTTTTTTTTTTTTTTGACAGAGTCTTGCTCTGTCTCCAGGCTAGAGTGCAGTGGTACGATCTCAGCTCAATGCAACCTCTGCCTCCGCCTCCCAGGTTCAAACAATTCTCCTGCCTCAGCCTCCCGAGTAGCTGGGACTACAGGTGTGTCCTGTAGTCCAGCTAATTTTTGTATTTTTAATAGAGACAGGGTTTCACCGTGTTGGCCAGGACAGTCTCGATCTCTTGACCTTGTGATCCGCCCACCTCGGCCTCCCAAAGTGCTGGGATTATAGGCGTGAGCCACTACGCCTGGCCCTGAACCTCCATTCTTAAAAGGCCTTAGACCATAGGCTCATCTCCAGTGAGGTCCTGCCTGATCAGCGTATTTTTCTGTGCGCTAAAAACCAGGGCTTTTTTCTACCACTAAAATGCCCTCAAGAGCTGATACAGGAGAGGCAACAACACTGGGGGCCCTAGGGATGTCAAAGGTGGGGGCAGGCTTCCCTCCAGCTCCCCTCCAGCTCCCCTCCAGGTCCCCTCCAGCTCCCCTCCCCATTCCCGCACCATCCCCTGCAAGGCACCAGGACAGCAGGGCCCAGCGGCCCTGCGAGGCAGAACCACGGGCTGCCAGAGACCAGACCCCCAGAGTGAGAGGGTGAGGTGTGCCCCTCAGACTTGGAGACAGTCTCCTCTCCCCGTTGCCATGCAAAGGTAAAAATATTGATTAAATCCTAAATCCCCACACAGCCCTGCCCCATCTGTGTAGGCTGCACGCACTCAGCCACCTGCCCGGAAGGACATGAGAGCCACAGCCAGGAATGAGCGAGAGCAGTGGGAAAGAGAAGGGCGGCAGGAGGGCCGATGTCCACCCCACCACAGACCCCCTCTGCTGGGCCTGCCTGGGGTCTCCCATCAGGTTTTTTTCAGGTAAGGCAGAGAAAGCCCCTGGGAAATGAGAAGGCAGGGACTGAGGACTCTCACACGCAGCTGTGCTGCCCTGAAGCTCTCGCTGGGAATTAAGCTATAAGGTTGATTCATCACATATTCACTGTGCATTTCTCATATACTAGCTGCTGGGTCCCCTCAGAAAGAACTGAACCCCAACAACTTTGCAGCCTCTTAGTCTACCTGGCTGCAGAACCCGGGCACCAACCGCTGAGAATCTTTAGGATTGAAAATTCTGATGGCAGTTGAGAGCAACGGTGAAGCAGTGAAGCCCCCAGGCAGAAGAGCACACAGACCTGGGAGGGTGCAGAGGCAGCCTCAGCCCTATCAGGGCCTGTGGGGGATAGCTCAGGGGAGGGTAAAGATAAGCAGAGATTCTGGGCTGGAGGCCTACCAGGAAGAAGGGGACCAAGTCAGGAAGCAGAAGACGAGGCCACCCACTAATGGTTCTCGAGGCAAATTCTGCCAGCCTGGGTGTCAGTTTGGAGGCCTGCCCTGTGTTGAAAACTCACAGCCTTTGAGCTAACCACCTCTCTCTTATCGCAAAGGCAGGAGTTATGGCTGTCCCTGGTGCTGAATGGTGGACACTGTGAATCAAGATCAAATTCATGACGAATTTGCACCTTTTGTAAAGAAACAAATCAGCAACTGCCAAGTTCAAAGGAGCCGACCAATGATAAGACCAAGGCATGAGTGTGTAAAAGAGATGTCTATCTGTGCACAGATTTGCTTCCACGTGGCCATCCAATGGTGGACGTGGTGATGGTGCAATGGGGCCCAGAAAGCCTGCCACACATTCCCCATTCTGGATGGCCTTGGGATCTCAGTAATGCTTTGAAGAGCCCCTAAGCTAAAAGAAATAACTAGTAGTTCTGTTAATATGTAGTTAGGGCCAAACAACTCAACACATGGGACCTGAAGATGTCACTGTCACCACTTTGAACGTTTTTAATACTGTGTTTAGGCAATCAGAACATTTAGGCAGTCCTGTGAGTTTCCAGCAGTGTCCTGGGCACATGAGTGCCAAATTTGAGAACCACAAACTGTGGGTTGGGAACCCTGGTTGAGTAGGTCAGCCCTTACTTCCTACTACCGAAGTGAGAGATGGCAGACATGCTCGTCTCCAATTTTAGTAGAGTAAAATTTGTTTAAAAGAGCCAGTGGGGTTTCTGAGTTGTTTTATTTCTCCAGCTATATACTAACCAGACTTCTCAGAAGAATTTGTCCGTGAAGAATAATGTGACTCAAGTCCACACTGTGAAAATTGAATGATGGAAAGGTGCTTCCAAGGGATTCTGTTTTTTCCCCATTCATGCAGAAAGAAGTTTAAGCTGCAAGATGCAACCCATCTGGTAGCAACAAATAGCGGTGAAGAGCCATTTAGATAGTTTCACTCAATCTCACCCTAGCCATCACTGTGCTGTATTCCGTGTCTCTGTTTCCATGCTTCCCCTGACAAGATTAGAGCCTCATGGAGGCCAGAGTTTCTGGCCTCAATTCTTCCTAGAGCCCCTCACCCAGGCACAGTGCCAGCCAGTAAATGAGTGTTCAGCAGGTGCATGCAGAACCAGTCGTTGGCGATACCCTCCTAGCCCATGCCCTCAACTGCTTGGAAATGGTCGCTACTGGGCAGTCACTGCTGCTAAGGGTGTGCTAAGAGATTACGGCAATGTCAAGAACAGGGAACAGATGGTCTTTGCTCTCTCACATGAGCTCAGGAGTGAATCCCTGAATTGGGATCATTTCTTGATAGCAATATGTAAACTGAAATTCAAAGCAGATGAGTCCCAGGTCTGAGAAGTAGCCTAGTCAGAATGCATAATTTTTCTTTGCCCAGTTAATTTTCCTCCCCTCTTTGTGGTGTATTGAAGGCCAGAGAGGTGCAGGTAGCCCCGAGAGGGAGAGGGAGGAGGATGAGGGGACAGGGGATAGGGAGGGGAGAGGGAGGAGGATGAGGGGACAGGGGATTGGGGAGGGAAAGGGGGAGGGCTGACCATCAGTGGGGAAGAAGTAAAAGAGATTTCGAAAGAAGCGAAGAATAATGAATGCTTTAAAAGCTGGCACTTTCCTTTAACAGGAAAATCCCAGTTTCAGTTATTTCTGCATGCTGCCCACACCCCAGGAACAGACCTTTGAACAGGACTCTTCCTGGATTCCACAGTGATTAACAAGCGCAGATCACTGTGAACTCTTCAGGAAAATCACCCCTCTAACTTAAGCATGTAGTATTGTCAAGGCAGTGTGCTAGATGCTCTGTAACTTCTTAGTAATAAATAAATAAATAAATGCCATCTCCCTGTGTAGCACCCCTACCACCCCAACTCAGGAATGGCCCCAGCAGCACACCCTGGTGGCCAACGCCGCCACCACCCAGCAGCACCGGGAGCATCCTGTGTGTGCACACATTCATATTCTGTCTCCTCTCTCACCATTCTGGATGCTGTTGTCTAATCCTCAGTGATTGGTGGAGCATTCTGGCGATGAATGATAAAAGCCTGGCACTCTTCTCTCTTTCCCTAACAAGCAGAGAGCTTGTGCTATCGGAGGTGACGGCTTTGAGGCATCTTGCCTCTCCCCAGATTGCTGTGCTTTCCCAAACGATCCTTCAGGAAGCGGGTCCCCAAGCCTGACCCCTCCCAGTCTTCCACAGGCACTTGGATTTCACACATTAGCAAGGGCAAGTGCTCAGTCCTGACCTCACACAGCATGACGCCCCAGAAGACCGCTGACATTTGCTGAGCAGTTGCTGCTTTCCCATTCTATATAAGCGCTATCCAGTTCTCCCAAGTTCTGCAGGGCTTTGCATGACTGAGAAGCTCACATGAGGCCACAGAGCAGTGAACAGCCATGCGGTTAGACAACCAGAATACGCCTAGGGGCCTCTAAAGGAGGTTTCCGGCAACAGCCCTTCCCGCCCAGGGACCAACAAGGTACGCATCTAATTCTGGGCAGGGCCCAAAAGGGCTGTCAGGTCCACAAGGCCAACACAGGGCCAGAGCCTCAGTTCTGACTTTTCCCCACATGGGCTTGGTCTTTCTGGCTCCTGCAGAGCCAGCTGGGCCTAGCAGCAATGAGTTTGTCCAGACTAGTATTACTTGGCCTTTTTTGACCGCAAAACCACAGCAAGAAATACATTTCACAAACTTTGCATCACCTTCCCAAAGAGATATTTAGATAAGATATTTAGATATAGGTATAGGCATAGATATGGGTAGATGTATATATAGTGGGGAAAAAAACACTTACCCTTTTTGTAAGTGATACCCCGAGGTTTATGTTTGTAATCTATCGTTTCACAACGCTGGCAGTAAACCACTAAGTTGATTTCACAACCCACTCATGGCATGCGGCCCACAGGATGGAAAGCTCTGCTGTATGAAATCGGCGGTGTTTCACTGGGCCCGGCACTGCAGCGGCATTTTATTCTCAAGGGCTACTACCGAAAGCGCCAAATTGGAACTGATCCGAGAGGCTCGTCTCCACCTACTGTGACCCCTACAAAGATGCAGAGTAGGCTGGCTGTGGTGTAGGGAGGTTTTGCTCCCAGCAAAGCCTCGGGGAGATGAGGCTAGGCATGCACCGGGCTGAGCCCACATCCCTCCCCATGGCTGTGCCCTCTGAATCTCATTCCCAGTTCTCCCCAACCACCTCTTCCCCCTTCTCGTGGTTTTCAAGATTAAGGAGTGATGGCCACTAAGCTGAGAAGAGAATGGGCTTGGAAATGGCCCACAAGAGAGAAAGGGAGGGTCAAGTGCTGCTCCTGTGTGGGGTGGGCGCTACCCCTGGGGATGGTGCCAGCCAGCCACTGCAACCTCCAGAGACCTAGGCACCAGCCTTTGCCCACCTTCCCCCTGCCTGGCAGAGGACCCTGTCATCTTTCAGATCCCACTCTTCTTTTCTTCACTCAGAAAACCTTTACATAGCAGGGACCATCCCTGGCCCTGAGATTCAAGTGGAAAGTGGGTTGTCACCCACACCCCCAAATGGCTGGGGTCTGGGGACACTGAGCCGGCGTTTGAGGAGGGTGAGACCCTGGGAATCACTTGAGGAGAGAGTCTTTTAGTTCAATCAAAGAAATCTGCCGTCCTCTGGCCCTCCCCGCATCCTTGCCACCCCCTGGGTGAGCAGAATAGGAGAGAACACGGGGGCCTGAAGGCAGGTGCGCACTTACCTGCACGCACGTTCTTTGCTCCATCCCTCTCTGGATGTAGAAAGCTGCTCTGTGTTGGCTTCAGCCATTCACTCAGCTTAAACGGACGGTATTTGTTGTGTTGGAACATGATTTCCAGCCCGGCCTGCTTCCCCACTGACCTGCAGCCAGGTCCTCTGGCCCTTGAACTTGTCCGTGAAGCCTGGCTTGGCGCCACCAACAAGCTGCACAGCAATTGTGATTCCCACAGGCCACTCTGGGGCCAGGGCTGGGTTGCTCTTCCCCGTTGATGAGTAGGAGAAGTTTCCCTTCTCCATCAAGAATACAAGGCAACACCTCTGAACTGTCTTCTCTCCATTTCTCCTGCTCGCTTCATCTCAGCCCTGGTTTCTTTCCATCCAAACTTGATATTCGGTTGAGTACACGGCCCTCCAGTTAAAGGTACAATTGGAGGGGGCCATAGGACAATCTTAAACCCACAGGCCAGCAGCAAGCACTGTCTTGAGGTCCTTTGTGCAAAGCTGAGGCTTCAGGGGACTCCAAAACTCAATCCATGCTCTCAAGGAATTTACAGTGTCTTTGGAAAAACACAAAATCTAGGCACGCATGCAAAGCAGCAAGAGGAAACTAACCCTTTGTAAGCTCTGTATAGAAGGCCTGGTAGGTAGGAGTGTCTTCAGCCTCAGTCTAGGGGAAGGGCCCCAAATGTGGAGGGGAAGTTAAGTTGGACTTTGAATGAAATCTGATTCTCAATGGGGAGCGCCTTACCTAGCAGGTCAAAGGAGGTGGGGATGCACAGGAAACACTCAGAAACCGTTCAGGCAGCTTTTAGACACGGAATTAGAAGATGTCTGCAGAATTGGAAGATGCCTGCAGAAGAGAGTGAGGCCTTGGAGGGTCTGGTCCTCCGCCTCAGGTCACAGAGTTAGGACTTGTGGACTTGTAGAGTTAGGACAGGAAGCTGTGGGGGGGTTCTGTGAGCCGGGAAGTCCCAGGTGCTCCGCGGTGGGGAGAGGAGAGAGAGGAGGTGAAGGCTGGAGCCTGGAACGGGGAGGCCAGTCAGGAATCTGTGCAGATGCCCGGACTCCTGGCTGCCCACAGGTGGCTGATTTGAAGGTCGTGGGAACGCATGGGTGGGTGGGCAGCGCCCTGCAGGGGCTGAGGAAGGAGCCAGTGGGAGGTATTGAGTGTGCTGGGGTCAAAGGTGACATCCAAGTTTCTGGTTTGGGAGAACTGGCCCCATGACATGGTGAGGGGTCATCAGACGTTATTTGAGAGCACAGTCAAAAGAGGTCCTTTTCCGCCAAAGGAAAACTAAGAAACAAAATCTTCAAAACTAAGAAACAGAAAAAACTTCAAAAAAAGAAAAAAAAAGAGGTCCTTTGCAGGATCCCAGAGTAGCCGGATTATAGGAAAACGCTTCAACCTTGACAGACTAGCACACAAATCCCACCCAAGGGATAAAGCTGCTTCTTAATTTGTTTTTTTCCTCCTCTCAACTCTTCCTCCTCTTCTCTTCAGGCATCACAGAACTTGCTTCTGGAGCTTAGACGTCATTCTGCACCTCAAAACAGTAGTATTTCTCTCAGTTGACAGATTTACAAGCAACCACCCCACGTGCCTGGTGGCCCAGGCAGAGGTGGGGCCACGCCTGACGCAGCAGGGCCTGGTAGCTCACAGGAGACAGGGTGGGGGTGCTGGCTGGAGCCCCGCTGCATCCTGAGATGACTTGTCTGTGGGAAACAGCAGGGCCAATTCTCTTTCTCTCTCTAAGCATCAGCAGATACCCCTGAAACTTCAGTTCCTATGCCTCAAGCCATCCTCCTGGATCAGTAGGTTGCTGAGAGCAATAGGGACCTCTGCAAAAAAGAGTGTTATGCTCAGGAACGAGGCCAGTCCTATTTCCCCATGGTCTGATCCTCTGTCGACTTCTGCTTCTCAAAATACACAAAACCAAGTCTTCTTTTGCTTAGAGATCAAGGAGCCTGTCTCGGTGCTCTGGTTTTCCTCTGAGGTGTTATTTCTAATCACACTGAACGGTGGAAGGAGGTCCTTGCTTTTCTTTCCTCTTTGGTGCTGACAGAACATCTCAAAGCCCTCTGCCTCTGCCTCTGCCTCTGGAGTAGTATCTTCAATGGGCACCTGAGGCTTCTCTCCCAGCATTCTGGACCCCGGTACCACCTATGTGGGAGAGCAGACTTTGTGGCAGTCAGCAAGGGTGGGAGCAGGTAGGGGCTGAGCCAGGCAATGATCTGAGAGGGGAAGTCCTGCCCAACCTTGGGGAGTTTTCCCCGCAGCCCAGCGCATGATCCTCAAGTGGGCAGTCTACAGCTATAAAGTCCTCCTGTGTCTTTCCTGCTATACTGAGGTCTCGAGGCAGCCCTCAGGCCTCCAAAGATGAGCTGCCCTCTGCTGACACTGGGTCTTAAGTCCTTCATGCCTAGGACTTCATGGATAAAATACTCCTTTGCTCCACCAGGGGTTGGCAGGCAGGGCAGGTGTCCCTGGCCATAGAAGCCACCTTAGGCTGAGCCCGGCTAGTCTCAGGAATCACCACCACAGCCTACCTCGGCTGTGGGTGCACACTAGAAAAAACCTAATGAAGCTCACATCGCCCTCACCCACTCCCTGTACTGGCCACAGTGATTCAGATCTAAAATGAGGTCTCTAGACTCCAGCGGGGGCTATCCATGACCCTCCAGCACTAGCAATCCCGTGTTTTCTGGGGCCCTGTCAGCAGTTCCTTCTTCACCCCAACTCAACTCGTCCTGCCTTTTAAACATCGGGAAAGCCAGGAGGAGGCCACATGAAGAAGCCCAGCTCCATGTCCCGATGATTATATAGTCACTGGGGTCACGTTTGCCTGAATAAAGAGTAGGTGGTGCCACTAGGAGCCGTGCCACTAGGAGCCCTCCCACTCTTGAGAGCACTTTTCATTTCCTAAGCTTGGATTGAATTCTTCTGGTGCGTACCTGGTACCAGCCCAGGGGATGCAACGTGAACACGCCCACCCCTAGACACTCACGGCTCCATGGGAGGAACAGGCTCTAAGTTAGGTAGTCCTTGCTGGAGGACCGGGGCAGACCCAAGCCCCTGCCCTCTTCACAGGAGCACGGGATGAAGGATTTGAAATCCACCGTGGGGTGAGGAAGGTAAGGATGTTCCTGCCCGATCAACTCGATAGTGTCTACACCCTGTTTGCTTTTACTTTTTGATTTGGAGCTCCGTTTTTGTTGTTGCTGTTGTTTGAGGGCTTTTTTGTTTTGCTTTTTGGTTTGGAAGTGAATGGAATCTTTTGATTTTATGGAACTTTTAGAAATTTGGCTGATGTACAATTATTCTTCCTTCCTAGAACTGAGTTCATGGGATTAGCCAACCCCGTCCATTTCCCGATGGGCATGTGGGATCCCAGCTCCAGAAGAAAGGGGCCGCCCTGTCTGAGCAGCGCTTTCCTGGGGGTAGAGATGATGGGGCCCTCTGCACTGTGAGAACGAGGAGGGTGGGGGAGACCTCAGAGAAAGTGGCAGAAACGTCCACCCGTTGGGGCTAGTGCGCACTCCAGGCTCTCCTAAGAGAGTGTTCGTTTCTCCTTTTTTCTCTGTCTTCCTCCTCTGCAGCCAGCTTCCCTTCCAACCAAATACTGATCCACCTGTTTGGGGGACATTTTTAAGCCACGGCAACTGCTCCTCCCACTCACCCCGTGACCTTCCCGGAGCCTGGGAGACCCCTACCTTTCTTCCTTTCTATCCACCTGCCTCAGTCAATCTTGACAAAGAAGGCAGAGAAATACTGGAGTCTAAAATGAGTGTGCTGTGTGTCAGCTGGGGGACCAGCGTGGGAGTTCTTCCCGCAAATCAGCTTTGAACTTAGAGCACATGCCACTCTGAGCAGCCCAATGACCTGAAATATAATGGCCTCTCACAGCCCCCAGACACCACCTCACCAGCTGCTGTGGTCAGGGTCTCTGTCCCTCTTCTGTGAAGTGATCCAGCCCCTCTTCCTGCCTGGTCCCAAGCTGCGATGCTGTATCCCTCCCAACCTTGCAACCTAACAGGCTGACAGGTGGTTCCTTCCCAGAAATCTTACACACATTTACACGCACTTCAATCTCTTCTGCGTTAGTGAGGATAAAGTGATGAGCAAACAGACAGGATCCCTGTCCTCAGAAAACCAACAGTCTAGAGGGATGAGACAGACATTAATCAAATAATAGTTGCATGACTTATGATAAGTACTGGGAAGAAAATGCCCAGAGTGATCTCAGATATTCCAAATCTCTAGAAGAAACCAGAGAATGGGGCTCCTGAAAATTCTAGTTCTCTCTTTTCCAGCTGAATGCGATTGCTCAACAGCTGTGCTGGTTGGTGAATGATGGTTTCTTCCCAGCTGCCTTCCAAAATGTGAGATGATGAGGCTCTCCTGCAGATGACGTTCAGGTTTATGCCATCTAAAAGCAGGCCTTAGGGTTGGGATGGTAAGTGGGGATTCCTGTGCGCCAAGCCCACCTCAAGGTCCCACACCTGTGGGTTCCAGGCTAACGGAAAACGTAGCAACCACATGACAAGAACATCCGACAACCTTGCAAATGCAGGAAGCTTGGGTCCCTCCATTTTTGTCCCCTTTTTGGCCCTTCTCCACCCTACATTTCTGTGACTTGTTTTTGAAAAGGCCTAGCTGGCTTTGACCCTGATTCTAAAAACTTTAATCGCGTTCTACCTCCCCTGGCCCTTTACCAAGCTGGCTTGGGTCTTCTTCCCAGGCCTTCCTCTCTAAGCAGAGAGGGTGCTCAGAAATCCCTTCAGAGAGTCGAGGTCCAGTTTACAGCTTGTGCACCCCTCGCCTGTGGCTGTACAACTAGAACTAGTCCAACCTAACGTAAGGTTAATTTGGAACAGAAATGCGATGCTCCCTGGGGTGGATCTAAGTGGGCATTTGCCCTGATTTCCCTCGGTGGAATCTGTTGGACAGCCTACCTGCGCCCCGGTCAGCTCACCGCTCAGGATGCGCTAAGCTCATCCACCTGGACGCTGTCCTTAGTTCTTGCCGGATACCCTCTCTCCAGCGACGACCCTTGAGAAGTACCACATTGGACCAGGAAGATTGACTTCCAGGAATCTGATACAAGGCCCGCTTTGGTTTGCCCTTCTCTGGCTGATTGTACTCCCCTGCAAGGACTGCTGATGCTTTCAAACGTCACAGGAAAGAGACCCGCATTCCGACAGCTTCTCTCTTGCTGGTGGTTCTCTCTGCCACATGGTGTCGCTGTTAAACACTGACCCTATACAGTCCTCTAGATTTCTGCTCATCCAGCCATGACAATTCCCTTGCGTGGCCATGTGCAGGCTGCAGGCTTCTTCAAAGGAAAATCGTGTTTTGACTTCCATGGCATTACACTCAATACATGGCTCTCCCTCCAGCACACATGCACACAGTCACTTATTTCCAAAGCACATCCAGTATGCCTGTGTCGCTTAGAGGGTTGCCTCCACCTCTACCACGTTTTGTACTAGAATCCCACCTTTTCCTCCAACTTACCCTTCTTGTACAGTAAGCCTGGATCACCAGTCTTCAGTTCTTAAGGTGTTATTTTGTGCCTTAATCTGGTCCACTCTTATGTATCCCAAAAGACTTTAGAACATTGGACACCAGGACCTAGGAGTTGGAGTGTTTCACAGAAGACCCTACCTCCTATGTAAATAGGACCACCTCCTCATATAATTAGCTTTGCAATCAAGAGATTCAGGGCAAGTCCCAGAAGGTTCTGGAACACTTCAAATCCATAAAAGATAATGAGTGCTTACCCTGTTTCTGCATAACTAAGAGGTATGCTCAAGTGGGTTTTTCAAGGGAAGAAATTAGATTCTCTCAATTTAAAAAAAAATAATAAGTCAGCTATATTTACATTCCTTCTGTATGTTTGGTCTGTTCTGTCTGCTTGGGGCCTGTGGTCTCCCTTTAGCAATCTTTTATTTACTCTGTATGTTCCACTAAAGACTTCATTGCCTAAGCCAAAATTCTAAGACTTTTTTTTAGCATAGGCAATGGGGCCTTCCATATTTGCAGCTGAAAAGGACAATACTTTCCCATGGGCTGTTCTCCTAGAAACAGATTCATAACAAAAGCCCTCAACCGTTGTATTCATATGTAGTATTGATAATGTTCAATGTGGTACATGATATAAATTTGAAAAAAAAAAAAACCACCTCATTTCTACTCTGGGCCCAACATCATAGATTATATCACATTTGGCTCCATTTCTCACTCTTTTTTAAGTGTTTGCAATACCTGATTAGGATGATTAGGAAATTAAATATGCCAAGCCATAGTGGCCACATGTTGATTTGTCACAGACCTTCAACAGCAATCTCCAGGACACACTGAGGGGCAGGATTTCTTCTCTTGCTACCAAGCAAGTGATTATTCCTTCTAATTAAACTCCTTGTGACTGTTTCATAAGAACTTGAGTCCTAATCCCCACCCCTGCCGCCCAAAAATGTTCCTGGTCAAAGGGTACCATGTCACAGTGTTCATTATAAAAATCTCCTTGCCATAAATAAAACTCAGATGAAATAAATCCTTGCTGGAGGACCAGAGCTTGTCCTGCAGACCCAGGGAGGAGAGTTGCACTGGGGAGAGGGAAAGATGGGGAGCAGGTAAATCACAAGCTTTCACTTTTTATGATGTAGACTCTCATACTTAACATTTTTATAGTAAGCAGCTGTTGTCAGGCTTTTTTAATTCTCATTTTTTTTAAGTTTTAATAAATGCCATTTCTTTCTTGGTTACATCCAAGTATAGCTGTCTTGAGCTAATGTTGTATACAACAACCAAGGATTTAAGTGAAGTGGTCCAGAGACAATTGGCTTACTGTTTATTAACCCAAAGTGAAATCTTCAAGAACCGAGGACTTAAGTGAAGTGGTCCAGAGACAACTGGCTTACTGTTTGTTATCCCAAAGAGAAATCTTTTAGGAATAACTTGAGGCTGTACCTTGTATTAAATTTTGACTCCCATTAACAAGAGATGCTTTTAAATGTGCTAAGTAAGATCAGTTCAGATCCCTGTATTGATGCACGAAGGAAGCCCATACTTTAAAATCAAAGCAAAGGACATCAAACTGCCTTTCGTCAGATAACTTTCCAGCCAGGCATGGTGGCTCACACCTGTAATCCCAGCACTTTGGGAGGCCAAGGCAGGCAGATCACTAGGTCAGGAGTTCAAGACCAGCCTGACCAATACGGTGAAACCCCATCTCTACTAAAAACACAAAAATTAGCCACCTGTGGTGGCACACACCTGTAACCCCAGCTACTCAGGAGGCTGAGGCAGGAGAATCACTTGAATCCAGGAGGCAGATATTGCAGTGAGCCAAGATGACACCACTGCACTCCAGCCTGGGCAACAGAGGGAGACTCTGTCTCAAAACAAAAAAAGATTTTCCAGTGGGGGTGAATAGGAGCATAGTCTAACATCCATTCATATTTGTGGCTTGGAACCACTTTCAGATGACCCAGATATAGTACAGATCCCCCACCACAGAGAAGTAGGGAGAGCTGAGTTCCATTCTATGCAGATAACATGATTTTGTTGCCATAAATTAGAAATACTCTGATAGACAAATGGCCCTACTTCCAATCAGCTACTTTGAATTCTGCCCCTATAACTAATAGCCCTACACAGCATGTCAACACTTTCATGTACTGGGGTGACATTCTGAAAACAGGCCTTTCTTTGAAGGGTACAGGAAACTACTTTGCTCAAAGTTAATTGAGCATCTTATAATGATTTTCTGAAATGTGTTTGTAGGCTAAGAGGACATCTGGTTATACCTGTTTTCAGCATGATTCAGGCTAGATGAAAAACCACTGTCAGCAGATATGGTTTAAAATGAGATATTGTGTTTGGTTTGGAAGAACTAAATAAAAAATTTAAACATAGATTAAAATTTAACCACACATCACAGAAATGACTCAAGAATAGATCAAAGCTGCTTTCATAGTATAATTTTTTTAATTGTGTGAGTTTTTGCACCAAAAAAACTGACGTATTTGTACAATCTTCGTGGGGTTTTTTTAAACAATAAGAACGATCACATGCATTCCATATTTCCACATATAACACACTGCTCAAAGGAAGGCTTTTATTCCCACCTCTGAAACACGTGTTCATTTCCCTTTTGAACACTGCTTTTTGAGGTACTGGAGACCTCTTGATGTAAGAGTCCTCCAAAATGTTCTTCAAACTAAGGCTTTTGATGAGATGAATAGAACTTGGAGATCTGGCAAGGATTATGCTACAGCAAACCCAAAGAATTATTTTCATGTCTTTGCATTAACTTGTAATTCAACATCATTACCTTTGCTTCCTGTTTTTAACTAATGAGTCTGTGATGGGTCTAAAGCAAATAACAGAGGATGAAAGAAAAGAGCTTAAAGTGTTTAATGGCCGAAAGGCATCATGGCAGCTGTCGTGATGGACTGAGAGCTAAGCCCCTGAGTGACTTTGTTCCTGAAGATGCTCACTGGGTGTTCTCCAGCTATACCCCTACAGGTACGACCAATATACGTACAGAGCATCCACACTTTTCTTTAAAGGACGATTGCCTAAAAATGCCTACTAAAGTATTTTTAAGTTAGATATTTACCTCCATTAATTCCTCCACCTGCCTCTCAGGGTTCATAAATCAACAGCTGAAAGATGTCTCCTAGAGCAGCTGATGGAAGGTGCTAGGATGAGGACCTTGAAAGTTTCAAAGGGGCTTGTTTGGCATTGCTTTTTGTTGGTTGGCTTGTTTAGAGGGGAATGTTGGCCCTGGCTCCTTCTGTGTGCTTTCTCAATTCCATGTTTTTCCCACTTATGACCACATTTCCTGGAGTTCAGGCCGACTCGAGCTGTACTGCATGCTAAAGCACCAGGGAATAACAGCATCATGGAGTAATTGTATGCCTGGAATTCACCTGGGATGATATACTCACTCCATCAAGAAAAGTGAGGGTATGCTCCTGAAATACAGACCATCCTAGTCATTTGGCACTAGAAGATGACATTGTTCAAGCTTTTTAAAACCATTCTTCATTGTAGTTAACACAAAAATAACATACTATCCTTCAAAGTTTTTTGAAATTTCAAAGTAAATTCAACCCATAACTTGGAAACAAAATTAACTCAACAGGACTACACATTGACGACTTTTCATATTCTACAATAGAAAGAAGGAAACAAGATGTTTGTTACTTACAGACTATAGTGTGATTATGCACCAAGATAATACAAAAGTATGGACTGTAAAATCCTTAGTATTAATAAAAAGTTAGGGAAAGGGTCAGATACAAGATAAAAATAACAAAATCTCCAAAATAAACACTGTTTCTATTCTAATAAGCAGAAAATATAGGGAGAAAAATGCATTCATAAAAGTATTGAGAAAAAAATATAAAGAGCACTAAAGAAATATCCAAGACCTATATTAAAAATGCAATTTTTTTTACAGAGATTGATAAAAGAGAATAGTTAATAGAGAGACATACCCTTGTGCTGGAATACTGAATGAAGCAATGCTATTAATCCTTGTTTTTAATCCTTGTAATTTTTGGGTACAATGTAATCTGAATTAAATCCCAGTGGAATCTTTTCTTTTTGTTTGAATTTGATGAAAGCCCATCTGGAAGCAGAAAAAAAGGATGAGAAGAGTTAAGAATTGCTTAAAGAATACCAAGGACATACTGTCCCTAAGACATATCTAACTGTATTAATCTTGATACAGTAATTAAAATAGTGTGGTGCTCATACAAGATTCTGTAGATCATCCAATGAAGTAGAACCAGATAGTCCTGAGATCTATCATACATATTTTAAAAACTTAAATCTGAGAAAGGATTCACCAGGAAGAAATGGTTAATGGTTAGATTATCTGAAAGTAAAGTTGGAAAATGTGGCTAAAAGAGGGGGAAATAATCAAGTTTGATCCCTCCCTAATACCATACACTGAAATAAAACCCCCCTGTATTACATGTAAAAAAAGAATCCAAAAATATCTGGAATAAAATACTGGCATATATTTAACTAGAGCCTGGATGAGCAAGAATTTTCTGAACATAAAGTAAATAAAAGTGATCTTAACAGAAGAGTGAGTTATTTTAAAACATATCCAAACATCCTACATAAAATATAAAGGGAAAGGTTAAAAATATTGGAAGAAAATGGACAAAGAGTTAACAGCCGTAATGCCGCAAATCCTCTCAAAATATCAGTAAGGAAAACAATCACAGGCGAACGGAGAACCCAGGCACACAACTCTTAGAAGTACAAGTATGTAACGAAATTCATGAGAAATGTTTGACGTCAAGGCTAATCAGAAGAATGCAAAGCAGCAAAATGAGACCATTGTCACAGTTCATAACTGTATGTTTTAATTATATTCCCTGTTCATCAGGTGAAGTGGGGTGGGCATGGGGGAGCCCAGGGGTGTGTAGCTCTGGTCTCCTTTGAGAGAATCCGCCCCTGGGAAGCAGAGTTGACTGACAGCTCCAGCTACCCCCCCTTGGTGACCCCCAGCCAAAGCTTCAACATGCCCAGGGTCCTCATAGCATCCCACTCCTGCCTGTCACAGAAGGGCCACCAGGCTTTGGTTTGGGGACTCCCTATCCCCTGCCCAAAGCTTTTAGAATCATGCGGCAGTGGGAAACCCTTCCATAGGATCCTTCCTCTCTTGCCTGCAGGGATGCAAGTCTGAGGCACTCCTGCTCGCCCTGCCCTGTCTCTCTTCATCTTTCACTGGCATTTCCCCCTAATGCCATTGCATTGTGATGGGATTCAGGCACCTTCAAATGCTGCTAAGCAAAGTGTAAATGAGCACAATGCTTCTGCAAACTATAAATAATTGAATTATTATGACACTCCCTCATTCAACAGAATGTTGGCATGGTCAGTAAATACCAGGTTTGGGAAGAGCCCCGATGAGGAAATTTCTCATGTTATAATCTTAAATGGATAGAGTAAGAAAAAATATATATATCAGCAACATGACATCAGTTTTAAAAACTATCACATGTAATAGATACACAGAAAAAAGAAGGGCAGCAAATTCATCAAGATGTATAGGCCGGCCTCCTCCAAGGGTGCAATTGTGAATGATTTTTATGTTTCTCCTTACGCTTTTCTGTATTTTCCATATTCTCTACAAAAGTATAAATTATTTCATAATTTACGAATTATGAAAATTTTTAATTATGAATTTTTAAAGCAAGATTTTAAAAAGCAAGATGAAAAATAAGCCAAAACAAGAGGTAGCAAGGGTCCAGTGTAGACAGAAATGACTGATGGACTGGGAGGGGAGAGGCCCTCAGCTGGGCTAGGCGGACAGGGGGCCATTGATGTGATAGGAAGAGCTGTGCCTACCAAGGGGAACCGGATATGCACAGGGCATGATCTGAACCGTCTGTGAGAATGAGGGCTTGTGAGAAAAAAATAATAAGAAGTCCTAACAGAGAGCTTCAGGTCGGAACAGCAAAGAGTCTTCATTGCCAAACTAGCCGTGAAAACCACTGAAGGGTTTTGTTAGCATTCCAGTTGATAATCCCCATAGCTTTCCTCCGAGTTCCCACATCAAAATGTTCATCTAGAAAGCACCCACGCCCGAACCAGCCAGAAGTACTGTGGATCTCAATGGTCATGTTCGCTTGAACCTAACTCAATGGGACAGCAGCTGTGTGGGTGAGACAGCCCCAGACTTGAAACAGCAGAAACACATCCTCACCTTCCAGACAGGGACGTCAGACTTCCCTAGAAAAGCCTATTTCTCTGGATTTGTTTTTCTTCTGTTTCTTCATCTGTTTTTTCGGTTGTAAAAGGAGACATCTGGGAGATTCCATTTGCTTCAGTTACACGCTGGTCACACATTCCAAGAATATGACTCTGGATGCTCGACATGTAGAGGGGTGCCCCGTGTTGCCACTTTCTGGCATGTGTGGTGACCCTAAGATATATTTTGAAGGTGGGGGGTCATGATAAGCAGAGTCGGCATAGATGCCTTCCTGGGGTGCTAACCCCTCGAGAACTCTCTCTGGTACAAGCACACCTGCCTCCTCCTCACATGGACAAGTGGGGAAGGGTCCCATCACTCCCCATCAGGTCTCCTTGAGAGGAGAGTGGCTGCGGATAGATAATTCCACTCTCCCCATCTTCTGGTAAACACTGGGCCTGGAGAGGCCTCTTCCACAAGCAAACACACAAACAAAAACGAGAAGAGAACACAAATCCCCCACCCCTGACCTTGAAAAGTTGGAAGAACATACTTTTGGAAACTACCTTGAGCAACTTTTCTTAGCCATGTTTGAGCTTGTAGCTTGGGCAAATTATGACAGTTGATCTTCTAAAGATGTTTCCATTTGGAGAAAAATAACAAAGAAACCCTGGAATGCCTATGTTCAGAAACCCACCAGTGCCACTGGGCTCCCTGGTTGTGCCTTTTTGGCTCTCAGGGAATCCTGCAGACCCCACCTCCCTTGAGGATCTGCCTTTGTCTGCTCTTCTTTGCTTTTTACTCTTGTGTCTTGTAACAGGTGACACTTGTCACTCTGAAACATAAACCATGTGAGGCCATGTGACCAAAGCTCCCATCTGGAGGACTCTTCCCTCCCCCAGAGACACTATTTGCTGCCCCCCTAGGGTCTTCCTGGGCCACTGTTGATCTGACCTATCAGGAAGAGGGTCCTACGATCCCCAAAGGCTGCCTGTTCTAATCTGCTTCCCTGCTAGGGACAGGGGAAAGAGAGAGAAGGAGACCTGGGAAAGGGAAGGGGATCAGGAGACAGGTTGGCCAACCTCTCCTCTCTCCTTTCTTTCAAGCAGGGCTAAGGAGCAGGGCTATCTTCTTTCAGTCTCTCACGTTGGAAATTACAGGAGTTCTAGGGATGAATAAAAGCCCTTGGTACGTCATTTACATTTACAACTAACCACTAAAGTCCTTTTAATTCAAGTTCCCAAAGGGCAGCTCTTCCCACGCAGGTACTTTTGGCAGGGCCTGCTGCAAGAAACAGTCAAGGCACAAGGCTCATGGTGGTCTTCCAGGCCCCAAAAGGCTGAGTCAGAGGCCCTAGATCCTCAAGGGGGTGGGGAGACTGACTATGTTTAGCTCAGGAGGCAGATAGAAAAGTTCAACCCGCCCTTTGGGACCTTCCTCCCCACTCCTATTCTGTGCTCCACCCTCACTCCCTGAATACTGGGAATTAGCTGAAGTGCTCTAATAGAATCACTTAGATGTGTTTTTAACCAGGACTAGAATAAGAAATACATCTTATGTGGGTATGCATTGTACCCACTGGTGTACCTAAAGAGGAAATGTAAGTTTCACAAAACAATGCTTACCCTACTATGTGCCAGTCATGTTGAAATTTTCCATTCTCCTTTTAATCCACATTGTTCAAGGCCCACTAAATTATTTCACGCCTCACAGCTGAGTGGCAAGTGGAAGTCTAAAAAGCACCCCCTTGGGAGATGGGTGGTGTCCCTGGGGCCCTCGGGCACTCTGTCAGCCTCTTCTTAGGTGTTAGAGAGGAATGGCCAGAACCCAGACATGTCACAATGGTCGTGACTTCCTTCCCTGTTTCTCTATGGTGTGTCTCAGTAAACACCCAGGGCTCTGGCAGAGTGGTCCAGGGAAAGACGGATCTCACACCAGAAAAGGTGCTGCTAAAACCTGGGCCATAAGAAAGGCACACGTTGAAGGGTCTCAGCAGACCGTTCACATGACAGAGCTGTCCAAAGCCTCACTTGTGCTTCTTCAGAATCACTTGTGCTTCTCCAGCACTCACTCTGATTACCTCCTGTGATTCTCAGGTTGAAGAGGCAAAATCTCATAGTCCACTGGGGTCGGGGGTGCCTGTGGGAAAGACATTAGGAAAGGAGGGAATTTCCCAGGGAACTTGCTACGAGGCATGCGGCTGGTTTTCCTGTTTCCTATCCAGGTCCAAAGTCAATTTGCACACAGCAGAATGGTCTTTTCTGAGCCTTCGCCTTGCACCACGTCATCCTCCTTGCTGAAGAAACACTTTATACCCCATAAAACAATTGCTCAAGAATCCCGGGCTCCCAGATAGACTCTGAGTTTCAAATAGAGATGAGCTTGGCACCCACTCCATGAATGGCTGGTGTGTGGGGGCAGCTTGGGAGCCCATTAAGTTCCAGCTTGAAGAGAGTGAGCCTGAGCTCATCTCACACTCATTCACCTCGGACACAAGAAATGCATGACGCCCTCTCCCCATCCCACCCTTTACTCTCTCTGGGCAAGAAGCATTGTCTGCAAGGCCCCTGAGGGGGATGAGGCAGGGAAAGTAGGTGAGGTGGCCCAAAGCCCTCCTCGAGTCCCGCTTTCCTGGCTTGGCCTTGCTCCGCCGTCTCCTTGGGAAGCTGTTGTCCCATCCATTGAGCTGAGTGTTTCCAGTAAGAACACGGTCAGCCTCTAGCAGTGTCCCTGCCATTGCCCAGACAGTCTAAGGCCCCAAGGTGTGGCCCGTTCGGATTTGATCCAGCTACGGTGGGGTTCGCTGACGCTGAGTGAAGCTGGGAGCCCTTCCTCCTTTTGTTTCTCCTGCTGCTGGGTCTCGTCTTCTGCTCCTAGCCACTGGTAGAGGGGTTTTATCAATCCCCATCATCCAACGATTACATTCATCTACACGTCAGGCTCAAGTCACTGCAGAGTCTCCCAGGTTCTCACAAGACTTCCATTGTCCAGAAATGTGTACAGAATGTTCACTGCACCATGCTGAAGCCTGAGAAAGTCACAAAAGACAAGACAAATCCCAAATGCTAAGGGAGTACTCAGTGTGACAGAGAAGACATGATTAACGCAGGACAAATATTTGCAAGAATCCAGGCAGTGGATAAGTGCCCACAAGTGACCTAGAGGGGGGTGAGATGACTGGGGTGGTATCCACCAGGAGGTGAAACAGGAGCTCGAGGGCAATGGCAGGAACACGAGAGTCCAAAAACGATCAACAGATACCAGCAGGCCAGGACTGGAGGGTTTGCATAAGAAAGTTCTGGTGGGGATGTGGGGAGGGTGTGTAGAAATGGGGTGGACGGGAGAAGTTAGGTCAACCAAGCCAAAAAGAAAGCCCCTATTCAGGAGGTAGGCCATTAGGATGCGGAAAGGCCTTCTAAAGTCACCAGTGGGTTGATGCTGGCTTGTCTCTAAAATGACAAAAATAGCCTTCTAGAAATGCAACCACAGCCAACTAGAAGCAGCAGTTATGATTCAAGCGGTAACTGTGGTTTCTAGGGATCCTATAACATCATCAGTGATGTAGCCCCTTCTGGGAGGCATGAGCTCAGACTATGAGGGACACACAGAACGAGTTTCCCCGTGCAGGCAGCTTCTCTGTATTTCTGTTCTTCCTCTTCTGGATCACCATTTGTTGTCAAGTGGCAGAGAATGTATCTGAAGGAAGAAACCCTTCCTGCTTTTATTTCCACTGATTGATGCTTAGTATTCCTGGATCAGAAAGTCAGCTGGGATATATCTTGGGGGCAGGGAGCAATCCAGCAGGAAGACCAGGGCTCATCCTGGGCTGACCATTGGATGAGTTCACACTTAAGATCTCTTCCAAATCCAAGACCCTGAGTCTTACCTACTCCCACTCAAATTTTCCTTCATTTCCAAGGTACATGGTTGACCAGCTGCCACCCCATTTTCCAGTCATGACATTGGCTGTGGCCATCTGACTATATTCTTTCCCACGAGCAGAAGAGGTGCACGCTGCTTCCAAGCGGCCATAAGACCTCCCAGATGTTCTCCTCTGTGTTCTTCCCCAGGTCCCATGGGCTATACTGATAATGACAATGGTGACAGCAACATTGGGAGCCAGTTAATATTGGAATATGGCAAAGCCACTATCAGCCTATCTCCTGGAGATTCGAATGCAGGCAGCCCAACTTTCTCTCCTGCCCCTACTCCCACAATCTGGAATGTCCGCCTTGGACTATTATGTAAGAAAGAAATAAACATCTATAGTGTTTGAACCATTATATTTTGGGTCTATTTGTTACCGCAGTTTGGTCCACCCTGACACAATCTCAAAGAACTGAGTTTTCTTCTATCAGTCAACTGAATGACTAGATACCCAGCTACTTAGAATTCTGAGTATTGGTAACCGAGGAAAAGAGAGAATGAGGTGGAAGTGTAAACAAAGGGTAACACATTGGAAAACTCCCTGAAAACTCTTTTGGAGGTGTTAGCCTCTGCTATGGGTATCTCCATTTGAATTTGAACAAGCATTTTGAAATTCTAAGGCAGTATCTGAGGATACAATTTAATTCACAAAAACCTACTGAGAGTTCCCTAAGTAGACCAGCTACTGACAGGAACTGGATACGAATACTAAAGAAGGACCCAGCCCTTGCCCTAATGAATCCAGCACCTGGTAGAGAGATCCGTATCCGCAGTTTATTGTAGGACACTGCCCGCTCTTCCTGCTTGGCTCAGCTGTGTCTCAGCTCTGGGCATACCTGGTTTGATTGTGACTGAAATCGTTAACAGAAGTCTTCTGGGCTCAGAGCAGGGCTTCAAGACACCTTCAGCCCCTCACTGGCTCTAACATTGTGCTTACCAGAGAGTCAGGTGCATGTTTCCAGTGACCTCCTGGAAACAATAGTCCTCTTTATTGGACTCCACAAAGGCAAGCAAATACAGTAACCAAACCAGTTCTTGCCTGCCAAACTCCTTGGAGAATAACAACATGATGCTAATGGGGTATCAGAAAGATAAAAACAAAGGGGTTCTAGAAGAGATGATGCCTTTCCTCCACCTTTGGATTTCTCCTTCCAGAGGGGAACTGGGTCCTAGAAAGAAAACTACTGTTGTTAGCCCAACAGCAGCCATGACCGGCAGAAATGCTACCTGGGCTGGAGAAAGGCACTTCCCTTCAGTCAGCTGCTAAGGCGTCCTCTGGAGCCCTGTAGGATGTTTCCAGAACTTACATTTTAAAACACAAGCAAAGTGTCTGTTAGCATGCAGCAAACTGTCAAACCTGATCTATAGCCTCTCTGAATTCCTGTTAAAATATCCCCAAACATGGCCACACCTGGGGGACCCCCACTAACTGCTTTATTCATGGGGGTAGATGGAGAAGCATGGCCCTC
This sequence comes from Cacajao melanocephalus, assembly GCA_963573385.1. Lineage (NCBI taxonomy): Eukaryota > Metazoa > Chordata > Mammalia > Primates > Pitheciidae > Cacajao > Cacajao melanocephalus. Next base: position 48,983 of record CAUYLG010026896.1, read on the forward strand.
AAGACACACAAGCTGCCCTCCCCCTTGTCTAGAAGAGGACATCTTGCTTCAAGGAAGGCCTGAGATCGCCCTTGCCTCACCCATCTACCTCTAACGCTGGGACACAGGAGCTTCACCAGACCTGAGGCAGCCCCTCCCTGCTCCCCGGGGAAGTAATAAATTGTAATCATGCAAAGATGGTATGCATCCCATTTCTTAATCTGTGTAACAGAGAATGCAAATGAATGTATCCAGAAGATGTTGTGACTGGATCAAGTGTTTTTTCAATCTCTGTACTCCTCTGAAGTTAGAGACATCTAAACCCCAGCAAAGTCATTACCTGGTCTCAGATCCTAACATTCCAGCTCAATGAACTTCTCCTGTAGTTCCCTTAGCTGACATTTTGGGCCACCCAGGCAGTAAGCCACAGGCCCCCTCTGGCCATCTACAGACACCCACCTGTCACCCTCCACCCACATTCTTCCCTTGATGATAGCCTTGTGGGCCCCAGCACTGAGCTCTGCTTTGCTATGCAACCTGCCTCACCCTGCAGGTGTAACTGGCAGAGAGATCTGCCCACTCCCAGAAGGCTGCTGATAGAAGCTAAAGACACCTCCATGCACCTTGGGCTGTTGGCAAATACGAGTTCGAGTCCTGGAGAGGAAATCTTCCTTGCACAAAAGCAAGTAAACCTGGCAGGGAGTTGTGGAATCTGTAGCACGAGGAGAGCAAACCCTTACCCTGATGACTTAGGTGAAAGATTTCTAAACATATCCTCATGCAGGGAAACATGCCTGAGAATGTGAAATCTACATGGGCAGGGCTTTTTCTTTTTGTCTGTCTTGGAGGCTGGTATGTCCACAGTGCCCAGAATAGGACTTGGCACATAGCAGGTGCTCAGTAAATATTTGTGAAATGAATAAGTAAGTGAATAGATAGATTTCTTACAAACTGAAAGACCTGTGGAATTATGAAGTTAAAGGGGATGCTTCTTCCTGGAAGACATATGAAGGCCAGAGGCAACACAAGGAACTCCACCCAGCCTTTGCAAGCTCAGAAGCCTGATTTTCCTTGGCACCCAAAAATGGTAAAAGTCTAAGGCCGAGGTAATCATTAGAAAAGAAAGACTTCTGCCCCACAGGCCATCAGCATGTTCTGCAGAGGGGCCTCCCTGGTGCCTGACCCCTCCTCTCTGATCCTTTGAGGTCTGCAGGCCACTCCGGCACTGTGACTCTCCCTCTCTCTTTCTGAGCTGTCCCTGTCTGCCAAGCCCCTCAAGAAAGATGGACTCCATGGCAGATGAATGTACATGCCAGTTCTGGAGGCTCTCCTGCGTAGCCCAGATGCACCAGCCTCCTCCACCTTCCCCTCTGCCCTTTCTCGTCCCAAAGGCTCTGCTGTACTCGGCTTTCCCAGCCTGTACACACCTCTGAAGTTGGCAAGAAGCCCCACCACAAAGAAAGGTGGAGAAAAGTAGCCAAGATTTCCCCTTCAAGGCCATTGGAACTATCCTCTAAGGACAGTTATAAAAGCAGGGTGGGACACTTTAAAAAAAATAAAAATAAATAAATAAATAAATAAATAAAGGCCAGGCACAGTGGCTCACACCTGTATGAGCATTTTGGGAGACTGAGGCAGGAGGATCGCTTGAGCACAGGAGCCTGGACGACAAAACAAAGCCACATTTCTCCAAGGAAAAAAAAAACCGTCTTCCTACAGACATCAAAGAGATAACAAGAATAGCAAGATAGTGAGGAATGATGGGGCAGAGTCAGTCAAAGAGAAGAGAACCCAGGAGAGCAAACCCAGCTCTCAAAGCTGCTTTTGCCTTGAGGCCACTAGTGGATCTAAATGAATGAGCTCATGAACTGTGCTGCCCATCTGATGGCTCACAGACAAAAGCCACAGCCCAGCGCCACCAAAGTTGGGAACCCAAATAGGTCCCCTCACCTCCTTTACCCTAACCCTGAAGGGCTATACTCTCAGAATAAGGGTGAGCCCGAAGTACACCGACCCTCATGCGCTTCCAGCTTAGCTTCATGTTGTCGAGTTGATCCAGGGAAGCTCAAGCTGTAAATTTGGATTACGGTGTCCCAGGCTGGTACTGCCAGCAGCATCTGTCAGAAGAAGAAAAAACTCTCTGGAAAAATGATAGCAGCATCCCAGGCCTCAAATTATTCCTACAAAGAAAGAGTCACACTCTAAGCCCTTCCCCACCAGAAACTCTCACAGGTCACTCCCCAAGAAAGACGCATGGAAGTTGCCCCACAAGGATGCTGTAATATTGTCTGACTCGTGGGGCTGAAACAAACCTGATCCCTCCCCAAACTTCAGGTAGCCGCGCTGTCTGCTTTTCCGGGATGAACTTGATCCAGCTGCAGGTTCTCTATGAAATCAATTCTTTCCATGCTGGAAGCCTGTCCTGCTAAGTAAAATAAGCAAAAAAATACAAATTAAAACCATTAAAACCGATCATCTTTTCTTCCCGCATTTCTTTGCAGAAAGCTGTGAGAATCTCATAGCAATCATTGAGTCCTGTCCCAGAGAGGGTATCTAGCCCTGGGGAATTGGCTCCAGGCTCTTTGTTAGGAAGGTTTCCCCATGATGGATTTGGGACACATCCCACCTCTCGGCCATTTCTCCTGAGCCTCCCTCTGGTCCTCCCTGGCCCCACCCACATCCCTTCCTATCCCTGTGAATAAGATTCAGCTCAGGATTGACTACTGTCTGAGCCTGTGGGTTACACTGGGAAATCCCTCCATCACCCCTTAGAGCTCTTGGCACAACCACAAGATTTTTATTTGCTTTATGGCTGCTTTTTTTGCTTAGAATAATCCCCATGGAAGCAGAAATCAAGTCTGCTTTGTCCACTGGTGTATTCCCAGTTTCTAGAACAGTTCCTGACACATAGTAGGACTCAGACACATTTTTGAATGAATGAATGAATGAAACTCGGGACAGGCAGCCCCAGGGCTTCCCCCTAATATGTCTGCAGGGATGGACTGCCCTTTCTTTCAGGGATCCTGGGAGCCCCTCTCCGTATCGTGCTTCATTTTCCTCTTCTTTTATGTCCTCGTTTTGCAGGAGACTTTTTAGGCACCTGGGCTGTCTGGCACTCTCAGAGTGCTTTTAAGGTGCTGGCAGCTCCATCTTCCTCTCAATAAAAGCTTCCAAAGTGACTTAGTGGTGGGTCCTCATACTACCATCATTGTCACTATCAGATGTGGTCACTGCCCCACTGCCTAACTGCAAGACCCCAGGCTTAGCACAAAGAGAATTAACAGTCTGGTCTGGGACTGCACTGAAACTGGACCAGCCAGGAAAGGTTGAAGCAGGGAGCGACAGAGTGATGCCGCACCACAGGCATAGCTGAGGACATGGGGATGTCGGAATAGCTGGCGCCTTCTTAGAGAGGGAATGCTATTTGCTTGGGTGGGGGTGGGAGAGTTTGATCAGCACTCACGGCAGAAGGTGAGGTCCCACAGGCCTAATGTGGCCTAGTCCAAGGCTCAGAGGAGAGGGTGAACTAACTACATGAGACAAGCAGAAGGATTTTGATTTTTCTTTTTTCGGGTGGGGAGGAAGCTGCAGAGGGTTGGCTTGGGGGAAGGGGTGGGAGGAGTCATGGAGTGAGAGGTAAAAGAGTGTGAGTAGAAACAGCATGGCAGCAAAAATTTGAGGCTAGATGCCAACCTGGGGCTGAGAGAACATTCTGGTGGCAAAGAAGCAGGAAGACTGTTTTTTTTTTTAAAACACTCATGTGTGTGTGTCTGTTTGCCATATGCAAGACTGGTTTTCTCCAGAACATCCCTGGTTCTCCACGATGTCAAAACACGACCCCTAAGTATTCCATGCAATGGAGATTTGACTGCATCTTATACCCAGATGATGGGGTAAACAGAGCAGACAGATGTCCAGAAGGCAGAAACCAGGAGGCCATGACAGCCACACAGTCACAAGCTTCCAAAGAAAGCATGCCAGGTGGGATTACATCTGAGTTTCCTAGACTTAAATCCCAAGTGAGCCTGGCACCCGGTAGGCAATGACACCATGTAAAAGTGGAACTTAACTTGGAAGTTGAAATGGACCTTGGCTGGAGAGGTCCATGGACTAGAGGGTCGGGGGAGGCATGGCAGTTCAAGATGACTTGAAGAAGTTATCTAGGCAGAAATGCAATGGCTATGCCAGAAACCAGTACAGGAAGAGGCAAGAAGAGCCAGGAGCAGGCTTCAGAGAGCCTCAGAGCTAAGTTAAAGAGCTTAGACTTTTAACCTCTTGGCAATGGGGAACCACTGAAGGTTTGTTTGACCCGTTTGACCTGGGCCAAAAAGTGCTCGAGAAAAATGCCTCCAAGAGAGGTGTCTGAGGGGCCCTAGGGCAGAGCAGAGAGTGCCTAGAGGCCAAGAGACCAGTTAGGAAACTCTGCAGGAGCTCAGGGCCTGGACAGAAACAGGGGCTGCCAGGGGAAAAGGAAGGACTAAGACTTGGAATGGCTGGAGAAGCGATGGGAACCGGTGAGCCGCTCACTGGGGAAGGACAGGAGAGAAGAGGACAGACCAAATCCTGAATCAAAGATGATGCAAATGATGCTAGGAGAAGAGCGGAGGGCTGGGGAGCCCTGGGGAGAAGCAGGTGGGGTGTGTCAGCTGGCAGGGAACTCTACCAGGAAAGCTCTTCGGGAAGAGAGGCAGGAAGATCTCTTGACTTTCACGCTGCTTTTCTCAAGTGCAAGTTTCCTCTGTCCTCTCAAGTGCACAGAGGCCATCTTGCTTTGGGCAAAGAGAGGTCGCTTTGTGTGTCATTGGGCAGTGATATGGGGCACACAAAAATGCCCCCTCAGCAGCCATCCCCATATCCCCTGACTTAGAGCACTTATAAGGGGACTTGAGCCAGACAGCTCCCACCTGCCATTCGTCCTCTTTGCTGGCTCTTCCTGCGGGTCAGACTAAGGACCCCCTGCTGTCCTCCACCCGACCTGCTGAGAATCCACTCAGCTGCCCATCTACCCATTTACCTTTTCTCGTATACCATGTAGACCGCCACATACAAAAGCCACCCTTACACACTTGAAGACTCCTATGGACAAAAGTCTGTGATTCCTCACACATCTGCAATACCCCTCCTGCATGTCTACCATCCTCACACTCCTATCTCAGGATGCTTTGCATCGACTTGCAAAGTTTGAACTTGTCGCTCTGTGGACATTGCTCTTGAGGGTTTCAGAATATTTTTCTCTCCTCTGCAGCTATACCTTTCTTTGGCCAATTTGTGTCACTGCCCAGCTAGTTTCCAAATACAGTCCTTGGTTGTACTCATATACCCCACTGCCATCATTCCCCTGCATAAAGAGTGATTATTTGGACTAAAGCTCATCTTTCTGTAGCCCAAATTGAACCCCAGTCTCACAAGTCCATGCAGCATCTTTTTATGTGTGTTAGCTTCCCCCTGGGCCCTGGTCTTTCTTCGATGCACTGGCTGCTGTGGAGCCCTGCAGTGCCTGTTCTCCCTGGGGCCTGCCCAGCACACTTGGCAGGCAGGACATCATGGCAAGACTTCCCCTCTGTCAGTCTGTCCTACATGACCAGGCAGGCCCTGCAGGATACACTCCGTCTTCCTCAACGGCTAGACCCTCTCTTTCGGATTCAAGTGTTTTTTTCCATCTGTTTGCTGATGAGAAGGAAAGGACACTCTGTAGTACTTTTTGAAGTGTCTTCCACTCATCAGAAAGCCCTAGCCAAACATCTGCATGGGATGACGACCTCACCCTATCAGACTATGTGGTCCTTCCTCAGACGTCAGGACCATCTTCTGGCACCTGCCATCGTGGAAACCCTGTTCCTCCAAACAGACACCTGCCATCCCATCCAAGTCTCCCCCAGGGTGGGTGACATCCTCAATGGGCCTTCCTGGCCTTGCGTACCTGCGTGTGTCTGCTGTTTTACATGTGTGATCCCCCAGCCAGGACATCCGTGCCTGGTCACCGCGATTTTAATACAGGGGTTATCTGAGAGGAGAGGGGGATCGGGGGACAGATGAAACCCCAAATCAAAGATGATGTGAATGCTGCTGGGAAAGGAGTGGAGGGCTGGGGAACCCTGGAGAGAAGCAGGTGGGGCTTGGGGTACACGGGGCTGTGGCCTACACCTCCAGGGCTAGAAATCAGAAGCTGGAAGCAGGGTGTATAAAAAAAAAAAAGCAGAAGGCAACGTAAAAGTCTCACTCTTCCTAGATGTGCTTCCAAGGCCAGCAGCACCATCAAGTCCTGAAGCTTGCTGGAAACGCAGCGTCTCAGACAGCGACCCACTGAATCAGAACACAGCGTGTTCCATCCAGGCTCCTGAGGCAACTTTCCAGACATTTCCACACTGCCTTAACCGAGCCTCTGCAGGCCCCCTGCCCACACTGCTGGACTGGTTGTTGACATCCCTATTTCTGGTTCCCCTTCCACTGGGGTCCCTGGTGCTGTGGCCCTGGGCCTCTGACACCCAACACCCCGTCAGAGAACACCCAGCACTGGAGCCTCCTCCCCCCAGCTCGGGTAGGCTCTGCTGGGGTCTCCAGATGAAGAAACACTCAGCTGAAGCCCCCACAGCAGAAGCCACACTGGGTCTGACCAACCACTTGGGGTCACTGCCCTACACAGCGTTTCCTGGTCCCCCTCGGGGTGACGTGTGAGGGTTTCAGACTCCTGGGTCCCTTGCTCAGTGAGCTTACTGTGCTTCCCTTGAAAAGCATTGTGCTGTGAATCTGAGGCTTGTTGACAGACGTGTGCAAATCTGTTCTCTGGTGCTGCATGCAGTGGCCACGCCCTTCACAGTCTGGACATGGGTAACTGTGCACCCCTGATAGGCCCCAGATATCCTCCTCTGAGGCGGGCGGGAAGGCCATGAGACCCAGGTATATAAGGAAGAACTGCAGGGCGAGAAAGCCACTGGCCTCCCATGGGGGCTGGTGTTGGGCTCCAGGATAGATGGTCTAGGTTCAGAGGGGGCGTTCCCTCCCATGGAGAAAAGGGTTGGAATTCATATAAACTCTCCAAGCCCACGTGTCCTTGAGTATGGAGTGAGGATGCTCAACTTTTTGATCTCCAAGGGCCCCTCCAGGGTGAACGCCTGCGCCAGGAACTTGGAAGTATCAACCTTATTGGAAGCGTTCTGTCCCTGAGTACATGCTTTCAGGTGGAGCTTTCCCAGGCTCTAACACGTCGTCCAGAGGATGACTTTTACTACCTTTGAAAAAAGATATGTCAAACTCTGACAAATGATGTAGGCTCAGAGGCAAGTGGCATCTCAAGGCAGTGGTGCTGTGACAATTAGACAGACACCTGCCAGCAAATATAATGAAATACACACCCCACAGGACGGCTGCTTCAAGGACTGGGTTTGGGGAGACTCACTGCACATGAGGGTCACTGGGGGGCTTGTGGTGCTACCATGCCTGCCGTGCTTGGGGGAAAGCCAGGGGGGTCTGATGGCCTCGTTGTGATCAAGGAGCTTCAGCTCATGCTGCCCACTGAGCCCTCACTTGACAGGCTTCCCATGGGCAGCAGCTGCCTTTTGTGGGCTCAGCTCAAATGACACAAGGACAGTCACTGACTTCTCTCCGCCAGGGGAGGGGAGAACACAGACTCAGAACTGCTCACACTCTGGTCCTAATTCCCGGGCCTGGCGGGGAGCAGATGCTCTGGGCCATGCAGAAACAATGACGTGTCACAGCAAGCAGGGCTCAGCACTTAGGCGGGCTGCATCCGTCTCTAAGGTTCAGACTGAAATAATGAAAGGGGGTCCAAGGGGAGGAACATGGGGAAGGAAAGGAGACCACGTGGAATCTGAGCTCTTGGGAGCTGGGTCAGACCCCAAGGCCTCTCCCTTTGTACTTCTGCATGAGGCCTCTCTCTCGTTCACAGCTTTTGCCAATACAGGATGGAGACAGGTGGCTCAGTAGTGCTATCCCGCAAAAGACAATGGGAAGGCTGTCTGTTTAAAGGCCATTTTAAATATGAATGGTCATGGGGAAATGCTCATAAAATGAAATGAAAATATCAGGTCAGATGACTCACTTTTGTAGAAGAGACAGTGGCAAGGCACACACAAGGCCAGAGGTCACTCTTTGTCCAGGAAGAATCGATCCCTCTCCTGTCAGGCATTGGGTGCCCCATGTCCCTGTCACACCACGTTATTCTCTGTCATCCCTGGCAGGGATGTGTCCTGGCTCTCCCCAGATTCACTTTATTGAGCTTTCCAATAAGCACAGTGCCTGGCACAAGTAGGAGTTCAAAACATGTTTGCAAATGAGTGAGTGAAGGGTGGATAGATGGGTGGGAAGGAGGGAGGGAGAGAGAGACGAAGGGAGGGAAGGCAGGTAGAGGGGAGAAGGAAGGAAGGGTGGGAGGGAAGGGGGAGGGAGAGAGGGAGGAAGGGGAATGGGGGAAGGGGAGAAGGAAGAAAGGTGAAGAGGGAGGGAGGAAGAGAGGGAGGAAGGGACAGAGGCAGGGAGGGGAAAAGTTGAGAGGGAAACCTGCCAAAATGCTAATCAGGGTTATGATCTGGATACCTTATTTTATTTTCTTTATAATTATCTGTCTTCCAAATTTTCAGCAATTAAAAGAAGACTTTTATAATATACTTTTTATCAAAACTCTGCTATTTAACTCCATCTGAAATGGTTTCTCATAACTTCAAGTCCTATTTTTAGCTAATGAATCTAGAAGACACTGGAATTAGTTCATGTCTATCAAAGTGGTCAAGTGTTGAACCAACATTGGGACACATGATCTGACAGGTTCCTAAATGCTCACTAAAGAAATGGGACTATTTGGAATCAAGATGCCCCACAAATCTAAAGAAGACCCCCACATCTAAGGCACAGGAGCTCCCCTTAGGGAAGATGACAGCAGCACTGGGCACATGGACAGTAACCCTTAAGATGGTGGGCCTGTGTCATCCAGAATTGCCGCCTCTAAAGTGCCCATAATAAGGGTGGCAAGAGGGAGGTCTCAGAGGGAAACAGACACTCTACCGGGTATAATATTCCATCCAGCCCGACTTTGCTTCCCTGAAGCTGAATTCATTCTGCTTTTAAGAAATGGCTATTGTCGCCAGCCCAGGGGCTCATGCCTATAATCCCCACACTTTGGGAGGCCCAGGCAAGAGGATCACTTGAGCTCAGGAGTGTGAGGCCTGCCTGGGTAACACAGTAAGATGTCTCTACAAAAAAAAAGTTAAAAATTAACTGGGTATAGTGACAGGAGACCGTAGTCCCAGCTGCTTGGGAGGCTGAGGTGGGAGGATCAGATGAGCCCAGGACGTCGAGGCTGCAGTGAGCCATGATCATGCCACTGGGTGACAGAGCAAGACCCTGTCTCCAAAGAGGGAGGGAGGGAGGGAGGGAAGAAAAGAAAAGAAGAGAGAAGAGAAAAGAAAAGAATAGAATAGAAAAGAAAAGAAGAAAAGAAAGGAGCCGGATTATGCAGGTAAACAAAAAGCCCTTCTGCGGCCTCCTCTCCATCTCCATCCTCCTCTCCTCTACCCAGGGATACATCCATGGGCCCCACTCTCCCAAGCACCAGTCACCACCAACTTCTTGCCCCCAAGAAAGAGAACAGCCTCAGGGGACCCCCACACCTCAGCACTCTCTTGGCCTCTGCAGTCCCACAGAACTTGGTAGCTCTTGCAGGTCCTAGAGCCGAGGGACCTGGTTGGGATCAGTGCCCACCCTTATGCAAGGCTGGCCCTGACCTTAGGCCAAGTCCCAGCACTGGGTGGCAATGTAGCACTGTGCGTAGCACCCAGGCCTCCAAGCCAAGTCCCAGCACTGGATGGCAATGTAGCACTGTGCCTAGTAGCGAGGCCTCCAAGCAGCAGACAGACCACTGCTAGCCAGGGATCTGGGTGCATTTATTACCAAAGCCTTGGTTTGCTAGCTTGGCAAGTGAACATCATAACAGAGAAGCTATTCTACGCTGTTGCCGGACACATTAACATGTTAGTGCTGTGTGCCTGGTGGTGCTTTGAAGACATTAAAACATCCAATTCACAATACCCAGATGAGGTAGGTGCTGCTGTTATTTCCCTTTTACAGATAAAATGAGGGTATCACAGAGAGGTTAAGAGATGTGCCTAAGGCCACAGAAGTGGTAAATGTTAGAACCAGGATTCCAGCCCAGGGAGTCTGGCTCCAGAGTCCAAGCTAGTCTTACTATGCAAATGGGTGGCTTTATAATGTATGTACAGTTCTCACTGCAATGCTGCCAGGAACATATTGAAAGCTCAGCAAACAGTAGCTGATGCTCTTGGTTGCGATGCCTCAGTAAAGCAGATGGCAGCCACCTTGTGCTCTGTGTGCAAACCTCATCTCCCTCCTACACCTACAGTCTTATGAGTCAGGAGTGTGCCTCATCCACCTTTGCAGTCTAGCAGGCCCCAGCATCATGCCCTATGGCTCTCAGAAAACCTGCCGGATGTATAATAAGATGACACCCATTCATCGAGCACCCACTGTGTGTGCCTTATCTCATTCAACCCTCCCACCACCTCCTGGGGAAGCTGGGCATTTCAGCACCTCAGCAAAGGGACACTGCCACCCCACCAGTGTGTGAATGGACAGTGGATAGAAAGAGATTGATTTGCCAGGCAGTACAGTCTGCCCTGGAGTAGACTTTAAATGAAACAGAGGTTATTTATTCCATGTTATTAGTCACTTTATGTGGCGCTTACAGTAATCTGCTGTTCTTTGCTTTCTATTGTGAAACCTTTCCAGTAATTATTTTCCATGGATGGTGATTCCAACTGAAGGCAAGAGAGAAAAGTACACTGACGTTTACCAAGACCTTGAGGGAATTAAGAGGGAAAGTGAGAGCAGCACATCATGAGAGCTGATATCAAGGCTGGCCAAACCAAGAAATGGTCTCACAACCTTACAGTGTGGGAACAGAGCCATCACCAAAAAAAAGAACGTGACCTTGGAACAGAGGCAACCTCAAAGCACATCTCTACATCTTGAAAAGGAAAAAGAGACATAGAAAGTCCCCCAGAACCAGACTCCAATTTGGCTGATGGTTCATCATAACATCATAACATCACAGGCACCAGGAGTGGGCTCTTTGGTGATGAGGGCACAACTAAAAATGGAAATCGAACACACAGCCCAGTCAGGTCCCTGGTTAGCTGACCTGCTCCTAACATCTGCTGGGCTCAGGCCAGGACATCAGCAGAGGCCCCTGGTGCAACCCATTCCCCTTCTCTTGCCATCCCCATCTGGTCACTGTAACAAGGGGCCTCGCACATGAGTGTGGACACCCCGGGCTGCATGCTGGAGCTCCATCCATGTCCATGTCTCAGCCAAGGCATGCGGCAAACAAGGGGCCCTAGGGAAGATGAACCCAGTGCAGACTCTGGCGGCTAGCAAAGGGGCATCTGGACAGAGAATTATAGAAAAGGGAGGATCTGCAGACCTCTTTCCCCACTGGGGAGCTACAGCCAGAGTGGGTACCCCGTGAAACATACAACCTTGTCTCTTTGGTCCAAAGCTGACATCTTGTGCTATCCCAAGTGTGAGCAGTTTTAGTCTCAAAAGGAAAGTCCCCTCCTCTTCCCTTCAGGGAAAAGTGCTGAAGAAGGCAGGAGACTGGTGCTCCAAGATCTGCCCCTTATAAACCACGTGACCGTGCGCCAGGACTGACCTTCCCAAACCCATCCCTGTGTGTACAAAATGAAGACAATCACCTACCTCACCACCTTGTTGGCAGGACTCAAAGGATGATAAAGTGCTGGGCAAATAGAAGATGTTTTCTTTCTTATGGAGAGTCAGGGAGGTTAATATGATCCTGCGGAAACAGCCCTGGGCTTATGGAAACAATCAGTGTGTTCCAGGAATAACACCTGCCTAAAGAGTGCCCTTCAGAACTGAATAAGGGAGTGCGTGTGCAGACACGTGGCACCTGAGGGACTATATTAACTTCTCTTCCCAGGTCCAAAAGGGGCGTGGTTTCAAAGGCAAGAACTTCCCAGCGCCATGCCTCCATCCACCTCTCCATCCAGGAACCTAGAGTTCTTTGTCTAACTAGAGTTCTTGCCCCCATGCAAGCTAGGTAAAATTTCAGGTGTGCACCTTTGTTTAAAAAGACCGTGAAAAGCTCTGGGAGGAAGGGCCTCTGTTCTAGGCCGGACAGCCAATCCAGCATCAGAGCGAAGATCAATCACTCCAGAGGTAGTCTGAAAGAACTCTCATTGGACAAGAACATGAATGGGGCGGGAATAACTTCAAAGTTAAAACTCCGCGGCACCTTACCTGTGTGGATTTCCCTCTCTGGGATCCCCTTCCACAACAACGTGGGAGCCGCCTCTCCCTCTCTACCTACGCGGATATCCCATCCGGATCCCCCTCCCACAGCAGCGTAGGAGCTCTCTCTCTCTCTCTCTCTCCTTTTTTTTTTTCTCTCTGCCTAATAAATCGCTTATTTGCAAAACTCTCTGGTCCGATATTTATATGAATGGTAAGCTCACTGTACTGCCAGGGCCCTCTTCCCCATTCTGGGGCAAAGAGAGGCCAAGAACCTTGGGCACATCTAATTGGGGTAAGGAGCTGAGCCCCGTCCCATCCCATGACCCAGTTACACACCCAGGAAGAACTGAAAAACTATTAGTGGTGGAGGTGGTGCTGGTGGTGGTGACCATTCCTGGTGGTGGTGACCATTCCCGGTGGTGCTGGTGGTGGTGACCATTCCCGGTGGTGGTGACCATTCCCGGTGGTGCTGGTGGTGGTGACCATTCCCGGTGGTGGTGACCATTCCCGGTGGTGCTGGTGGTGCCAGCACCTGCAGCAGATACTTGGCTAAACTGCATATTTTAATGATCACGATAACCAAAGAGGTGTGTTTCTATAGCACAGAAGGGTAAGGTGAGGCCAAGATCACATGGCTTGTGAGTGAGCAGTAAGGCCAGCAAACAGGTGCCTATCTGTCTGCAGCCGACTCCTCTTCCCACCACACACAGCACCACCTGGCTGGTTGTCTTGCAGACTCCGGGGATAATTCATTCACAGCACTCTTACCTGCTCACCACAGGAAGCCAGTTCACAGCACCCCAGGCCAGATCAGCCACCGAGACATTTACACTAGAGACTGCAGGTCACCTGCTTTGCCAACAGACACACAAGAGCCTGCTGTGTTCCTGTCCACCTCAACTTGGCTCATCAAAAACAACCCCTCCCCTGGAAAATGAGCTTGCTGATAAACTAACTCAGCATAACAAGAGATACCAGCAAATTTTGAGGCACTTTGCAATGAGAGTCACACCCAGGTACTTGGTAGACCCAAGAAGATTCAGGTAGCAAGGCAGGGAGAGGCCCGTGACAGCCACCCAGGACAGTCACGTCTATTTGGTTCTGAAAAATAATGGAAAACAAACTTTTCACAAGCGGTGTGCTGTGTACACTGAGTCCACCTCAGGTGTTCTGGAATTCTCTGATAAATGAAAACCACAAGCAAATGGGGCACCGCCAGACTGTAGGGAAGCGCTGGCTCGCACCTGTCAACAGGAGCCACCTGGGGGCCTTATGGGGCAGACCCTTTTCCTGCACTAAAGGTGCTGGAGTGGGCACCTTCCAGGTCCCTGGAGCTCATCCCTAGCCCTGAAAAGATTAAATCATTTTTTGCATAAGAAAAGATCTAACCCAAATACAGGAGGTACAAGCAGGCACAGGAAGCTGTGGTTACAATGCAAGCAACATCTGGACCTGCAAACTCATGACACTGCCACAAGAAGCGCGCAGGGAAGGTGAGTGGCTGAGGAGGCAGCCTGGTCTCATCCCCGAAGACTTTCCTATGGCTCTGCCCTCTGCTGAGTCGCAGTCCTCTGCGACTTTTTGGTGGTGATGCTTGTAACATAACCCTTCTCTCCCCTTCCCTCTTCAGAAACTGGCAACACCAAGATGCCAATCTCTTTTTTTTTTGAGAAGGAGTTTCTCTCTTGTTGCCCAGACTGGAGTGCAATGGCACAATCTGAGCTCACTGCAACCTCCACCTCCTGGGTTCAGGTGATTCTCCTGCCTCAGCCTCCTGAGTAGCTGGGATTACAGGCACCCACCACCAGGCCCGGCTAATTTTTGTATTTTTAGTAGAGGTAGTTTCACCATGTTAGCCAGGCTGGTTTCAAACTCCTGACCTCAGGTAATCCTCCCACCTCAGCCTCCCAAAGTGCTGGGGTTACAGGCGTGAGCCACCGTGCCTGGCTGCCAGTCTCTTTAAATGGCTTCAGCTGCCAAATCTTACCAACAAGTTTGGGTCACCGATGCACCCTCTACCCCTCTTCTCCTACAGACCCTGTTCTTCTGGGTAATTTCCCCTGATTCCCTTAAAATGATACCAATACCCAAGAATCTCACCAAACGGGGCAAGCATGGGACACAAACTTATGACTGCAACAAGGGCCCTTTGAGGATAATGTGCCATGTCATCATAAAGCATCCCCCATCCCCACATGGTGTAAGAATACCCATACAACTCAGGAGATGCATGCAGTAGAGGGAGGGACTTTGATGTTATGACTTTGACTGGCTTCCCAAGGTGTTCCACGGCACTGCAGGGGAGATAGATTTTGTAGAAAAGGGCAAGGTGGGGATGGAGCCTCAACAGAATCTTCAAAATCAAAGGGCAAGTGGCAACACCAGCTGACCCTCCGCCATGGGGAGACCGCTGCAGACACCGGAACACACTCCTCCCTGTCAGGCTGGCTTGTCCCCAGGCATCTGAACAAGCCAAGCTTATAGGATGGGTGCCCAGTGGAGGACACCCTCTGAGAAGACTGAGATGATGGAGGAACTCACTCTCCAGGGCTGGCTTCCCATGCGGCTGTTTAGAAAAAGGGCTACCCTGGAGAACCTCAGTCATTGCAGTGGTGGTAGAGAAGACCGGGCACAGGAGTGGCTCCTCACGGAGGAGGGACACAGACCACACCCCCAGCTTCTTGGTGACATCCAAGGGCACCAGTTGGAATGGCAGTGAATGGGCTTTTCCTGTGGCTTTTGCTCACCTTGCTGTGAACCCCAGCCCAGAGGCATCCCCAGCTCACCCACAGAAAGCACGAAGCAAGCCAGGTATAAGGCAGTAATAAGCTAGCAGCTTTTTATGCGATTGATGCTATCTTCTCTGGAGATGCCCCAAGATTCTCCAGAAACAATCAGGGCTCAGTATGTCCTAGCCAAGGAGCGAGCTTCCAGCAAATGAGCCAGTGAGCCTGCAATTGTATATGTAAATGTTAAATGTGCATGTAGATGTAAAAACAGCATGCATGCCTCTCCTCCCCAAAGCCTTTTTCATTTCCAAACCTTTCTCTAAACCACCAGAATCCAGACACCCCCCGCCCAGCTCCCACCCTCTCCCTCCTCTTCAGCCTTGGGCCCACGTCCCTCTTCACAAAAGGTGGCCTCACTGGCCTGCACCACAGAAAAGATCCAAGCCTGACGTACAGATGCTTCATGTCTAAAGGGTTTTTATTAGAGAGCCTGGAGCACTGAGGCTCCCGCAAGGATGTGCAAGGTCACTCTCAGCAGCCGCCACTTCTGCCAGAACCAGCGGCGAGCACCTGGCAGCCGGAGCCCGGCGTTCCGCGTCAGGCCAAGGAATCCAGCTTGTTCATGGGATTCGGCTGCAGTTGTGGAAAACCCCGAGTGAGCCAGCAGTTCCAGTTCAAAGGTTGAGGGGTGAACAGCTGCGAGGTGCCCGGGCTCCTGTGAGTCACCACCCGGGCCTGAGTACACCGTGGAGAGGAGAGATAAAGCAGGCATGGCTGTTCTGTTGCCAGTCCCGCCCCTCTGGCAAATAGACGGGCAAAAACAGAGAAGAAAAGTCTACAAAGAAGGTGAAATGAAGGGAGTAGAGACTACACGCAGGCCCCCATGGCTGGCAATGCTGTGTGCAGTGAGCTGGCTGCGCCATCCTCACTGGGGCTTCCCATGGGCTCTGCCCTTTCCTGCAGAGGCCAGTCTGCCTTCCAACCCGTTGGGGCCGCGGAGCTCCCATGCCCCTTCCCACAGCTCCGCACCCCTCTCAGAAAACTGAGGAACCTGAAGACGGAGGTGCGTTGGGAAAGGCTGGACTTCTCATCCAAAAAAAGACAGCAGGATGATCAACAGGCAAACACCATAAACCCCGGAGCAATGTCGGGGAAAAAAGGTGGGGGGATAAGAAATTTAAAAATAAAAAACACCTTTCTAGAGAGAGCAAGATCCCAGGGTACCGAAGGCACTGCTAATAGACTTGAAAAGAAGCGTCTTTGTTACAGCCAGTCACCACTAGCCTGGGAACACCACTAGTCCGAGGCCTCCATCAACCTGAGACATCAGCCCAAGGCCCTGACTGCAGAAGCCAGCACAGATCTCCGGGTAATGTCACAGGTGAGTCCTCACTTCACCAGCTCGGAGGGAGCCATTTCGCCTGAACCTCTGCCTTCCCGGGGTCCCGTGGGGCCTCCTGGGTCCTGTGGGGGTCTCCTAAGTCCGGGCGGGTTTCTAGTCCAGCCCGGTCTAGACTGACTTCAAATATAGTTCCCTAACATACGCTTTTTTCCAGCCAGCTGAATCACCACTCATTTAAATTACCACTGTAGTTTTTTAAAATTACATTTCTAAGGCAAACAACACGGAACAGTGACAGAGCAGAGAAACAACAAAAAAGCCCAAAGAATGTTACTAACCAGAAGCTGCCTAGCACTTTCCCTTCAGAGAAGGAGAAACTTTTATAGGCATCACGTGCACACGCACACATACACACAGTTTTCCCTGATACTGGAAATTCTTTGTGAACTAGCCATACTGATTTCTGCTGAACCCTTTTTTAAAAAAAAAGAAAGAAAGAAAAAGAGAGAAAGAGAAAGAGAAAGAAAAAAGAAAAGAAAAGAAAAAAAAAGAAAAGAAAAGAAATGGAGTCACAGACGTCCAGGACTGGAAGGGGCTGACCAGCTCTAAGCACGTCCACCTTAAACTCTGACACAGGTAATGCCAGAATGAGGCCAGGACCTGATCCAGCCAAAAAGACAGCAAAGAGTCAGATGGGGTCCAACGTGTAGACACTGCAGAGAAGAATGTCAGAAATTCTAAATACACAGTGGGCATCCTTTTTGTTTGTTTAGATTCTTCATCCTCTTGATCTCTTTTACTATTGTCAATAATTGTCTTTAAAAAAAAAAAAAAAAAAAAAACTTTTTCAAAATCGACATGTTTCTACCCTTTGCTCCTTAGCAAGGCACAAAGCCTCTCTATCGGGGAGTAGAAGTGGGGGACACTTTAAAGGGGTGCCCAAAGGGTGGCAGAAGCAACTCTGCTGTGGTGACATGGAAACGAGCTTGCTGGTGACACTCTGGGCAGACGCCCAACACC
Source organism: Cacajao melanocephalus (assembly GCA_963573385.1). Classification (NCBI taxonomy): domain Eukaryota; kingdom Metazoa; phylum Chordata; class Mammalia; order Primates; family Pitheciidae; genus Cacajao; species Cacajao melanocephalus. The sequence goes on from CAUYLG010026896.1 coordinate 66,335, forward strand.
CATGACGGAGCGATGGAGCCGAGGTTTTATACATAACGTTTGTTTTGGTTTCAACACCTCTGAGTGCCAGAGGGCTTCCAGGTCCTTCACACCCCAGGCTGCCGCTGACCAACTTTCCACAGGATGCCAACAGGCTGGGAAACAGGTTTTACCTAAAAGAAAGGGAAGGACAAGAGTCAGTCCCTTCTGGCAGAGCCCTGCCCCTGCCCAGCCCCCGCCCTAACATCTCCATCCCTCACCTTTCAGCCCTTGAAAAGGCCACACTCCCCAGCCACAGGACCTTTGAGCGTGCTGTCTGGAAGGCACACTCCACTCTTCCAGCAAACCCCCTCCCTCCCCTCAGCTCCCAACTAAGGACCCCTCCCCCAGCTCCCCACACAGACCCCCTAGAACACAACCTCTTTCTCCTTATATCCCTCCTTCCTAGCACTTACAGGGTGTTTACACCAGGGGTTGGAAAACTTTCTGTAACAGTCCAGAGAGGAAATATACACACACACACATACACACACACACAAACACACATATATATATTTTTGAGACGAAGTCTCACTCTGTCACCCAGGCTGGAGTGCAGTGGTATCATCTTGGCTCACTGCAACCTCTGCCTCCCAGGTTCAAGTGATCCTCCTGCCTCAGCCTCCCAAGTAACTGGGAGTATAGGTGCCTGTGACCACACCTGGCTAATTTTTATATTTTTTAGTAGAGACAGGATTTCACCATATTGACGAGGCTGGTCTCAAACTCCTGACCTTGTGATCCACCTGCCTCAGCCTCCCAAAGTGCTGGGATTACAGGCATGAGCCACAGCACGTGGCCCAGAAAGGAACTGTTTTAAGCCCTGCAGGTCCCACAGTGGCGGTGACAACTCCTCATCCTGCCTTTGTGGTGGAACAGCAGCCATAGACAGCAAGAAACACTCGGCCATGGCTGCATTCCAGTAAAACCTTATTTATAGACACTGAAATTTAAATTGCATATAACTTTCTCATGTCATAAAATAGTATTCTTCCCTTGGTTCTTTTTCAACCATTAAAATATGAAAATCATTCTTGGCCCTTGAGCTGTGCATAAACAGGCAGGGGGCTGGATTCGACCCACGGGCCACAATTTGCTGACTCCTGGTTTATGTATCTGATTAGCGTTGGTCTCTTGCTTAGACTGGGAGCTCGTGAGACAAAACCCACGTCTGAGTTTCCTTACCTTTAAACTGCCCAGGTACACACCATAGTCTCAGACAACATAAGAAGTACAAGATATAAGTTTAAAAACTGAATCTGTGGCTGGGCACAGCGGCTCATCCCTGTAATCCTAGCACTTTGGGAGGCGAAGACGGGCAGATCACTTGAGGTCAGGGGTTCAAGACCAGCCTGGCCAACATGGTGAAACCCCGTCTCTACTGAAAATACAAAAATTAGCCAGGCATGTGATACATGCCTGTAATCCCAGCTATTCAGGAGGCTGAGGCATGAGACTCACTTGAACCCAGGAGGCGGAGGTTGCAGTGAGCCGAGATCGCACTACTGTATTCCAGCCTGGGCGACAGAGAGAGACTCCATCTCCCAAAAAAAAAAAAAAAAAAAAAAAAAGGCCAGGCGTGGGGGTTAATGCCTTTAAACCCAGCATTTTGGGGGGCTGTGGTCAGGAGATTGAGACCAACTGGCTAACAGAGTGAAACCCCATCACAAAAAAAAATAAAAAAAATTA
>CAUYLG010026897.1:0-65018 GCA_963573385.1 Cacajao melanocephalus
TGTGGCTCCTCCGCTGGGAATCTCCTAGTCTGTGGGCAACAAAAATTCGTCTGAAAGTGCGGTGTCCACTCGCTCTCTGCGCTTTCACTGGGAGCTACAATCCTGAGCTGTTGTTAATCGGCCATCTTGGATCTCTCTCCATAGTTACTTTTTAATATGCATTCAATCATTTACTTCTAACAGTTACATAAGGTAGACTTTATGATCACCTGCATTATACAGATGAGAAATCAGATTTGGAGAGGGCTATCCAGCACAAAGTTTACATAAGTAAACAGTAAACAGACTTAACTGGGGAAGCTTTTTTATCCTTAATCTTCACTCTATGACCTAATGCTCTAAGATAAGAACTAGCTGCCTTCAGCCAGTCTCATTAAAACCTTTTGACCTTCCAAAAGGTTTGAGACTATAATCTTAAAACTTCCCAATATTTCCCTTAATGTTTTGCCAACCACCTCGAGTGAATCTCAGCAGTGTGCATTATTGAATAACAGCATCTCATAAATATTTCAATCAGTAAACCATTAATGAAAATTTGAGAAAGAAATGTGAATAAAGGTTATTATCTGAATGCCTTCTATTGACAGGTGGATAAAGCGTCTATGAAATTAAAAACAAAAGTAGACAAGTGTCAGCATTAAAACATACACAGCAATTATTACCAACTTGGAAGAAAATCTTGGGGATAATAACGGTGTACTTTAAAAAAAAAGTACTGTCAGTACTTTTGATGACCTAGAAGATAATATTGCATGCAAAAACACAGATATCCACAAATGTTAGTCAGAAATTGATTTTTAAAATTTAACTGTGAATGCATAGAATTTTTGAAATGATTTAACCAATTTCCTTACTTTCATTTGCCTAATTATATGTTTATAAAATGATTTATAATATAAAAATGTATATCCCAACTTTCTTTCTGACAAAGCTAAATAAAGTCCTATCAAACAATCTTCCAGGGAATAACAAGTATAAACTTCATAAAAAGTACAAAACACACTGTCGGATTAAGAAAAGACACTGGAAAACAATCAAAAGTGGGTATTTCCTAGAGAGGGGTTGACAACTTGGAAGAATATAATGAGTTGAATTTATTAGTTTTATAGGTTTAACCTGAGAGAAGACCTCAACCAGTTCACTCTGTAAGAAAACCTGCATATTTTCTAGACTAGAGAAACTCAGAGGACAGAATTTACATAAACCACAGCAGCTGTAAAGTTAAGGGAAAATTCCAGAAAGATGAGAGGCAGAGCCCTAACTTCTATGCATATACTCTGCTGCAAATCTCTGGCTGAACTCTAAGATTTGCATATGTAGGGAAAACTTCAGGCACTCAAGCTAAGGACAAATGAACTGAACTAAGGTTTGAGCTACCAATGGAATGCCAACAGACAGACAGTTTGAGCCCAATCAAGTAAATTGCCAGCTAAAACAACCAGAAAAAGAACTTTTTTTAAGGAATACTACAACAGAATCTGAAGTCTTCATCACATAAAAATTCCAATGTCCTAGATATGATTAAAAAAAATCCTTCACACAAAAAGAAACAGGAAAATATGATCTTCGAATCAGATAGATGAGAGCTTAAGCCTTAGGACTAGCCATGGGATCTTGGACGAGTTTCTTAGTTTTCCTAAGCTTATAATTTCTTATCTAAAGTATTTTCTATTTTTTAAAAAATCTGACATCAACCTCATTTTATGAAGTTTTGTGAGAATCAAATGCAATAATACATAGAGTATCTGGTACATAATAGCATTAATCTGATATTAATAAAGTACTTAGTCAACTCAGAGCAGTGGGTTGGGGTTCATCTTCCAAAGATATGAATTAGTAATGCTTATTTAAACTAACTAAATTACCAGAGAGAAATTCTATGACACAAGTTGGAAACTGGCTTGACATTATAAGATTTCGACACCATTGCTTCCATCTTGAGTTGGATTACATAAATATGCCTTTTCTAGTTCTTAGGAAATTTAGGCTAATATGGTTATCCCCCTCATCCTCAGTGAAATAGTCATTAGAAATTATTCTGTATTTATTAAATGATTTGTTTTTAAAAATGCTTGGAGAAAAAGGGAGACTTCCTGGTACATTAAAATGTGTGTTTGTTAACATTCAAAACATAAAAGATTATAAAATTGATATATTTTAATGAATATAGTTTCCTCACTTAGCTCATTTTCTAGCGCTATATTACCATTAATGACCAGCTTACAGTTTCTATTCAGATTGATCAGCCTTTTGGAGCAGTTGAAGGAAGTAACTTTCCGGTGATTCTTCAACAGGACAACATAGTACATTAGAACCAGTTGGAATTTGGAATTAGAGTAATAGTTGAATCCCAGTTCATTTATTTACTAGCTGCGTAGCTTAGAAAAAAAAAATATATATATATATATATATTTTGAGACGGAGTCTAGCTCTGTCATCCAGGTTGAAGTACAGTGGCGCGATCTCGGCTCACTGCAACCACCGCCTCCCAGGTACAAGTGATCTTAGAAAAATTTTTTAACCTCTTTGAGTCTTGGGTAAAATAAGGTTATAGATACTTCCCTACAGTTCTTAGTATGTATGTATAGATGAGTGTGTGTGAGGGTCCAGTGAAATAATAAGTATAAAGATGCTTTATAGGTGTTTACAATTTCCACTGGTGAAACACCAAGAGGCAAGATTATCAAGTTCAGCTGTACTATGGCTGGAAAAAAAGTGAAAATGTTTGGAGACTTTTCTAAATCTTTCTCATTTTTGTTTCATATTCACTCCCCAGATAAGAATCAGAGTGATTTTAATAACGCCTTAATCAGCTCATCTCTTCCTTTAGGCTGGCTAAGATTTAAACCTAAAGTGTCTCCTTTAAAACATCTCTACTCCTTTAAAACATTAATCATCAATTAGAACACATTCAGCAAGACCACTGACACTTTTCACACCATGAATTGAATTCTCCTTGTAATAGAAAACTGAACCAATATCTTATTGTCATATCAAACTCAGTTATTTTTGCTCAAGTTCAATATAGAACAAAGGTCAACTGAAAAACAAAGCAAAAGTCAAATAACAACCAGAGAGAATTTTAAGTTGAGAAGGCATGTTATGTGAACTTGCTATTAACTGACCATGCCATCCAGGACTTAATCTTTATTCAAAAATTTCTGTGATACTGTTTTGTATTGAAGAGGTCCTGCTGGGAGACGATGATGGTGAATTCTGGATGATCAATTGGGCCCATCTAGATTCAATCATTTCTTGTTCAAAAACACTTCAATAGGGTCTTTATTGAAGTCTTATAAACAAGGCTTCGGTATTCATCTCCCAGGGCTGCCATACCAAATTATCACAGAGTGGCCAACAGATATGTGTTGTTCCACAGTTCTGGGGGCCAGAAGTCTGAAACTGAGGTGTGGGCAGGGCTTCTGCCTTCTCGGACTTCTGGAGGGGAAAGAGGAGGGGAGATTCTGTTTCATGGCTCTCTCCAGCTTCTGGTGGCCATGGGCTATCTTTGCTTGTTGACGCATTGCTCTGACATCAGCCTCACCCTTCATGTGGGGTTCTACCTGTGTGCCTTCTCTGTTCCCCGTGTGTGTTCTCCTTGTCTGATAGTGGATTCAAAGCCTGCCCTACTCTAGTTTGATGTCATCTTAAATTACATCAGCACAGACCCTATTTCCAAATAAAGTCACATTCTGAGATTCTGGTTGAACCTACATTATGGGGGCCATGACTCAATCCAGTATAGCTTTTCTTGGGAAAAATGAAAACATGTGACTGGAAAGTATGTACAAAGTAATTTTATCCCTCTGCTATCTAGGGAAAAAAAAAATGCTTTGTCTTGGTAACTGGAAAGTACTCACTGCAGTGGCTGTAGCTTTCTTTAACTTGCTGTGTTGACCGAAAGGCCATGCTTCTAAGTGATGGAAAATTTTCCAGGCCTGTATCCTCTCTCTTCACCTGCTCTTACTTTTCCTGTGCCAACAAAAAGAGAGAAAGGCTTATGTCAGGTTCTTTCTCAAAGGGGACATTAAACTGCTGGGGCTCAATAAGAGTCCTCAACTATGTCATTCCACTGGCATTATCTCCACGGGAATCCAAATAATGAATGATAGTGCCTTACATAGTACTAGTAAAGAGAAAGAACTAGATTTATTTTTATCAAATCTAAATATGAGATATTTCTTTCAAGAAGGACCTTATGTTGGGGAAAAAAGGGAGTTGAGTAAATTGGCAGACGATATGGTAAGAAATCACTCAATTTACAAATTCAGTTGACTAAGAATTTCCCACACCACTTTCATGGACCAAGCTCTATGTGTTGCAGAATTGATAAGCCATGCTAAAGGTTTAAATGGAATTTGTCTGGTCCACATATAAAATATGCTGATTCTGAGCAACATCATGTGCCTAATCCCATATTCTTCTAATTTACTTGGCTCTTTACAGTTTTAAAAACATTAGCGATCACATGTGTACCAGTGAACAAATAGTAATAATGATAGCTACCATTATTTATTGAGTACCTACTGTATTCTAGGCATCATAATTTGCATTCAACATATGTTACTAAATTCGACCTATGAGGCAAGAGTTATCATCTCAATTTTGTAAATGAGAAAATTTAGGCTTTTAAACACCATGTCTTTTTCCATCATGCTACACTGCCTTACCATTCCCGACACAGATACAGGTGAGACGCCTTATAAAGCCTACTCAAAATACTGGCTCCCATCTCACCAGGGCCACAAAGTTAATAGCTTCTAATGTAACATTCACATAATTTGTCAGATTTTTGTTATTTCCTGAAACAAAATCAAAGTGAATAACTTAGTCTCTCTAAAGCCTCAGTTTCCTCACCTGTCAAGTAGGAAAAATAATGCTCATCCTCCAGGGTGGTCATATAGAAGGTTGTCATGAGAAGAGTTCAATAAGTTGAGGTTATAATTATGTCCACAGTGCTTTAGCAATGGTCCATCCTTCAGAGGGGCTACTCTCACAACTCTTTCCCTAAATATTATGGCATAGTCATTGCCTGTTTCTGAGAGCAGGGTGTGCAGGCGGTCAGGAGACAGGAGTTGGAGCTGGGAGAGAAGGGGCTTAGGGCCACAGATAATCTTCAATAACTTCAACACGTTCTTGAAATTACCTTGTGAAGACGTAGACTACTCTGTCATTCTACTCAAATTTCCAGATAGTGCTGAGTTAGGATAACTTAGGACTCATAGCTTCTGCTACTGGACAGGAGAGAGGTGGCTGGGGGAAGACAGCAGGACCCCAGCAAGATATATTCAAGGCACGTCCAAGATCTAGCTTAGCAATTCCTTTATTAATTATACAAATAAATAACTTCACTGAGAATAAATATATTGCAACAGTAACCTGCAGCAGGAAAATTTTGTTCACTGATTTCTCCGTTTAAATCTATATCATCTGAATCCCCCTGGTCCCACAGACTCTCAGATTTGAAAAAGACTTTAGAGACCATTTCATTTAAAAATAAATATTCATTTTGTGGACAGAGTAATTAGAGTTCATGATTAAATGGTTTGCCAAAGATCACATAGTTAATTTAGAAACGCTAGACCTAGAAACTCATGGTTTTTTAAAAATATGAAGATATTCTCAAGACAGGGTTTTTCAACCACGATGTATTGATACTTGGGGCTGGATGATAATTTGTTATAGGGGAATGTCATGTGCACTGTGGGATGTTTAGCAGTCTCTCCCTGCTCAAGAGATACAAGGAACAACCTCCAGCCCCTCAGCATCGCAGTCTAAAATGTCTCTACGTGTTGCCCGTGAGTTAAAATTGCTCCAGTGAAAGATGACTACCTTAAGGCTTATGTTGGAAATCAAATGAAATAATGAGCATGCTTCATAATGAATTATTGCTTAACAAACAACGAAGTGTTGGATATCTTCCAGTGATTGTTATTAGGTGCAGGGATTCTGTTGCTGAGTGTTGTTTTCACTCTCTCATGTAGGAAGTACTTAGGCGAGGGTGAGATAAAGCCCCAGTGTGGAAAAGGGAACAAGAGAGCTCATGTGGCCTTTGGAATTAAACCATGGGATCAACTCAGAATGGATGAGATCAAATGTCTCCTATGCCTGTTATGCCCTTGCCTATTCATCTTCAGGCCATTAATTCTCAAGCAGTCGCTCTTCAAGGAAGCTTTGCTGAAGTCTTCACCCTGGGTCTGGGGTTGATTGCCTTTTTCCATATTGCCAAGCTCCATATACATTTCTTCACTGTTGCACTCACTGCACTTAGTTATGATGATTTGTTTACATGCCTGTCTCCCCCTGTAGACACAGATCTTACAGGAAGTGATTAAGTTTGATTTGTCTTTATATACTTACCAACTCATGCAATGAATGACCTACAAGGTGATCAATTAATATGTGATGAATAGGTAAATGAGTGATGAAATGATTTTTAAAAATAAAATGTGTAAGAGTTCTCTTTTCTCCATATCCATACCAGCATTTTTTATAATAGCCATTCTAACTGGGGTGAGATAATACCTCATTGTGGTTTTGATATTTATCATTTAATTATCATTTTCTGATAATTAATGATAGTGAGAATTTTTTTCATATACATGTTGGCCATCTGCATGTCTTCCTTTAAAAAACTTTATTCAGACCTTTTTCTCATTTTTAAATCAGATGATTTGTTTTGCTATTGAGTTAATTAAGTTCCTTATATATTCTGGATGTTAACCCCTTGTCAGATGAGTAGTTTGCAAATATTTTCTCCTATTCTGTAGATTGTCTTTTCTCTCTGTTGTTTCCTTTCCTGTGCAGAAGCTTTTTAGTTTGATGTAATCCCACTTGTCTATTTTTGCTTTTGTTGCCTATGCTTTTGGAGACTTGTCCAAAAATCTCTTGACCAGACCAATGTTATAAAGCATTTATCCTACGTTTTCTTCTTTAATTTTAAATCTTTGAGTCTTAAAGTTAAGTCTCTAATACGATTTGAGTTGATTTTTTGTGTATGGTAAATTGTGTATAATGTTGGTGGTAATGTAAATTAGTACAACTGTTATGAAAAACAATATAGAGGTTTCTCAAAAAACTATGACCCAGCAATCCTACCACTAGGTATACACCCAAAGAAAATACAATCAGTATGTCAAAGAGATATCTGTAGTCCCATAATTATTACAGCACTATTCAAAATAGTCAAGATATGGAATCAACCTAAATGTCCATCAACAGATGAACAAATGAAGAAAATATAATATATATATATGCACAAAGGAATACCATTCATCCATAAAAAATACTGGAATCCTGTGATTTGTCAACATAGATGATCCTGGAGGACACTGTTAAATGAAATAAGCCAGACAAGAAAAAAAAAACTTGTCAAACAAAGCAAACACTGCATGATCTCACGTATTTGTTGAATCTAGAAAAGTTGATTTCATAGAAGTAGAGAATAGAATAGTGGTTACCAGAGGCTGGAGAGGGTAGGGAACTGGAGGGATAGGAAAAGATTGGTCAATGGGTCCAAGGTAGAGTTAGGTAGGAGGAATGAGTTCCGGTGTTCTATTGCGCTGTTGGGTGACTATGGCTAACAATATTGTATTGTATATTTCAAAATAGCTAGAAGTGAGGATTTGGAATGATCTTAACACAAAGAAATGATGAATGTATGAAAGTAAATACCAAATGATGAATATATATCTATCTGTATGATAGATACCCTAATTTGATTTTTATGCAATGTATATATGTATCAAAACATCACACTATACCCCATAAATATGTAGACTTATTATGTGTCAATTAAAAAAATAAAATGACTGGACAAGCTTTAGAAATATGCAGTCTATTTACTTTAAATTATGAATAGAACAAAGAGTTCCCAGGACAGGCAAACATTTTTCTCTGAATTCAGCTGGACTAAGAGGAAAGTCAGCAAGTAACTGCCGACAGCATCAATTCAAACAGTTTTCTGAAACATCTCTGAATAAAAAAATGTGTACAAGTGTGTATTATGAGATGAAATTAATCTAAAAGATTCTATTTTATGAAGGAGTATGTGGCTAAAGGAAATACTAGTTAAGTCAGGCTCAAGTAATAACAGATGGTCTCTAAACTCCCTTCTTAGGAAGATAGATCCATTTCCCTGCTAAGCATTATTTAGCCAAGAGGGATATGCAACATTGGACCAGAGAGGAACCCCTGGAACAACAGAAGCTGAGCACAGCCATGGACTCCTACTTCTATTGCATCCCTAACCCACCTCACGCCCATGCAGAGCTCAACTTCTCCTCTCAAGAAGTAGTGAGCAAATATTTAAAGAATATCATTCTGGCTGGATGCAGTGGCTCATGCCTGTAATCCCAGCAGTTTAGGAGGCCAAGGAAGGTGGATTACTTAAGGTCAGTAGTTCGAGCTCAGCCTAGCCAACATGGTGAAACTGTCTCTAATAAAAAAAATACACACATACACACACACACACACACACACACACATATTATATATATATATATTATATAATATATATATTGTATATATTATATATATAATATATATATAATATATATAATATATATTATTTCACATTCTGAGCTCCAACAAGCACTAGGCAGTAGACCAAACACACACATATGCTTTGTGCCCATAAATATGAAAATGGCATTAGTCAGTCTAAGTTTTTCTTTTGTATTTTTCAAGACTTGTCAATTGCAAATGAATAGGTCTTATTTGTAGAGAAAGAACAGATTTAAAATGACAAAATCAAAATATATTATATATATTATATAAAATGACAAAATCAAAATATATATATATTTTTTCTTCATTTTTTTCTATATAATCATTTTTTTCATATATATATACACACATATATATATCATATAGATATACACACATATATATATCATATATATATATATACACACACACACACACACATATATATATATATATATATTTGTTGGACATGGTGGTGCATGCCAATAGTCCCAGCCACTCAGGAGGCTAAGAGACAAGAATCGCTTGAGCCTGGGAAGTTGAAGCTGCAGTGAGCTGAGATCGTGCCACTGCACTCCAGGCTGGGTGACAGAGTGAGACTCTGTCTCAAAAAATACATACATACATAGACAGATAAATATCATTTTGAAGCAAGGCCAAATCATTGGCTTGGCCCCAGTTTTAATGTAATTGGCTGTATTATCATAATTAAAGAAAGATCCTGGGATTGTGCTGGAAAGAACATAAAGAGTGGAAGGTCAGGAAAGGAAGAGCTAGTGAGAGAAACTTTGAAGTGGAAATCCAAGGGTCCTGTGGGCCAAAGGTGGCCTGTCGGACTCTTAAAAAGCATTTATCATCTTGACAGTGAGCATGGTGACTAATGCTGATGCATGAAACCAAACTCAGTTTATATGAAACTACTAGTCTTTACCAGATTCCAGGTTTGCCAGCAGCCTTGACTTCCTATGTACTTTGTCTATGGGGAGTATACTGTTTAGACCAAAAAGAAGAGCAGGCCTGGCTGAGTGTTTTCTTTTTCTTCGTAAATATACAACATTGTTCCTGGTTTACATAAGTGAGTTTACTCAGTAGGAATTGACCTTCCTAAATATGATTAACTCTGGGACATTGCTAAGTTTGAGTTTCTAGACCTGTGGGACTAGAAGGGCTAGATCTGGGACTTCCAAGGTTTCACCAAAGTAAATACCAAGCAGTGAGGCCTCCCCACGGCCAGTCTTACTCTGTTGTCACATCCATCCTTGCCAATGCCTTTATCTTCACTTTCTCCACAAACACTAAAATATTCATCCTTGGGATTCAGTCCAACTGTTTCATAACACACTGCAATTATACACTCCTACATGATGTCACAATAGCATCAGTTCAATCATGATTTTCTTGCCAAGTAAGCTCCTGTGAATATAACCATGATTGTTTTTCTACAGAAACCACTCCATCTGGGATACATGGGCTCAGAGAGAGCAGTGCATCTCCAAATCTGACAGACATCCAAGACAATCCACTTGAAATTTTGTTGTCATTTTTTTTTCTTCTTTAAAGTGCCAGTCCTCCCCAAGGTTCTGGGAAATGTTCTGATTTTGTCATTTTAAATCTGTTCTTTCTCTATAAATAAGACCTATTCATTTGCAATTGACAAGTCTTGAAAAATACAAAAGAAAAACTTAGACTGACTGCCATTTTCATATTTACGGGCACAAAGCGTATGTGTGTGTTTGGTCTACTGCCTAGTGCTTGTTAGAGCTCAGAATGTGAAATAATAGTCACTTGACAAACCTCTAACTTGTAAGGGGCAGAATAAACACTTTCCAAGAATACTCTGCAGAATGGTTAGCTCCATACTACCCTGTGCAGGGTAGATTTGGAAGTGCTGTATAAAGCTGAAATAAACACCTGAGTTATAAATAGTGAGATGATCAATGCAGTCAAGTAAATGTTGAGATCCAAAAAAACATCTGGTGAGTTTTCACGTTCTCACCTGCCATCTCTCTGCTGTTGTCGTCTTCCAAACAGTGCTCAAATTGGTTTCTTCTAAACTGGAGGAAAGAAAAGCTTCCGAGCGGTTCAGCAAATATCCCAGCTTTGCTGACAAAACCAAGTAACTAATAGTGCTATCTCTTCATTGACAGCTGCTGCCTCCGTCGTCAAGGTCTGTCAGCCGCCTCCTCTCAGGTGTGCACGCACTTCTGAAACCTGTGCCTCCACCCCTGCCATTCACTCTGTGCCTCTAATGGGCAGCAGAGCTTCTTTGTTACCGTGCATCAGCACGGAGTTGTCAAGGAAAATGGTTGACCCTAGGAAAAAGAAAGACAATAAAGCTTCAGTCACAGGGTTTTCACAAAAGTGCAGCCACATTTCAAAGCCAAACTATCCGACGTAAAGGCAGAGCACAGCTGTACCTTCCCAGTGATGGAGCCCAGGAAGTGCCAGGCACATCTGTTAGCTGCTGTTTGGTTTCAATAGCAAACCTGCCAGAGTTCTCCATCAGCAGTTGTTCAGCTCCGCTAAAGCTGTCATCCCACCAGGTAGTTAAGCTACCTGTGATGCTCCACACCACCCTTTGTTGGGGGAATATAAAATTGTGGCAGAGAGTGTTTAAATATTTTTCTCATGGATGTCACGTATTAACTATCATGGCTGAATTCTTAGATTTCTGTTTTGTAATGATTGATATTTTTATTGTATTTCATGGTTTATAAATCACTCTCCTATATATGATCTTTTCATTTTGGTCACCAACCAGTGAAAGGTGACTATTTTTATATAAATGCAGAAATAAAGTCTCACTGAGGTTAAGTAAAATTTGCCTGTATTACTCAAAAAAGAGAGGGCCAAGACTCCAATCCTGGACCTCTGATTTCAAATCTTGCTGTCTTCCAATCTTGGAAGGCACAGCTCAGCAACTGGGTTTCTCAGGTTCTAACTTCATTTGTTAGGCCTTGTATTCCTGCAAAAATTATCCTGAAAAATATCTAATTTGAGACATTTTTGAGGATTACCGAATCTGCATATTATATAATGTGCACATGCACACACATGCACCCTTACGTATGTATGTGCACGTGTATTAAACTATTGAGCTTTTTAAAGGTTTTCAAGCAAAACCATAACAGACAAGTTGAAAATCTGTATCATACTTGGGAATGAAGATGAGAGATGTGTGGCTCCAAGAACTAGGAGATATGGAAGATACCAGATCCAACGTAACTGCTCCTGGACCAGATCTTACTCAATGATGTTGGCACATCCAAAGAAAGAATATGCCATTTTAAATGAATGGTGAGCACACACAAAAAAAAGAAACTGAGAAAGGAAAACTGTCTTTACTCTGGTGGAGGGAGGAACTAGAGGATCCTTCTTTGCAGGGAGGTGGGTGCCAAAGTGCTTCACCCAACAAATAATAGTTGCAGCAGTCCTGGTGCTTTGTCTGAGTATGCAGAGATAAATGAGGCATAGAGGTGTTTTCCTGGAGCTCACAGAAAATAAAGCAAGCAGCCAACAGACCATTATGGTACAGTGTGAAAAGTGCAATGAGAGGGACATTCAGAGAGCCACGGGAAGCCAGTGGAGGGACATCAGTTTAATCAGAGCATTCCAAGGGTTTAAGAAAGAACCTAAGAGCAGAAAACTCTGGGAAAGGAAAACAGTAAGTGTGTCATGAACACAGTGTGTGGAATAAATAGCATTGATCAGATCTCTGTGTCTGGAGTGAAGGGTGCATGTGAGGAAGTGATAAGAGATGGATTTAGAAAGATAATCTGACACTGGTCATGAGGTTTTCCTACTGGTCACCAGGCTATGGGGGACGGGGTGAAGATGGACACAAGTTAAGCCTTTTAAGCTTAAGTTTAAGGGATATCATCAAATTGCTTTTAGGAATATTCTTAGCAGTGCACCAAGGATGACTAGAATTGGGTGAGATTGGGAGGCTATTTGCAGCAGGTCTGAAGTGATGCGCTGCAGGTTTGAAGTCAGGAAATTGCACTAGCAATGGCACCCAGCCTGGAGGCTCTTCTGTGTCCTTCCTGCACTCAGATCACATCCACAGAAGCCAAAATGGACACACTATGCTGCCTCACTATCTTCTGTGCTGGGCCACAGTGAGCGACACCAGCAATGGGCACCTGGCAAAAGCTGAACCAGTCAGAAGACTTCTGTAAGACTTTTCAGCGTTGAACTGGGGAAAGAAACTCCGTTACCTATTTAGATCTATAGGAGGCAGTAGGCATGTCTCCCAATGGGAAGTGACCTCATTACAGTAGGTGAGAATAAAAGTGACACACTGAACAAAATAAGGATCCAGAGATGGAAAACAAACTTTTTGGTTTCAGACTCTATAATCCCGGATGTGATAAAATCACAACGGCCCCAGGCACGCCATCGAGGCCGATTATCCCCTCCTTTTCTGCTCCAGTTTCTTTTATTTGGTATTTAGTTATTTGCAACTCTCTGAGGTTCTTAAGTTAAATACTGGGAATGAGAAGAAGTGGGAGGGAATTGGGATACCTGAATAAATAAAATTATGGAACACAGAAACAAGAAACGTGGTGGGTGCATCAAGCTTAATATAGAGTATATTAGGGGTTGGCAATTTCTTTCTACAAAGGACAAGTAGTAAGTATTTTAGGCTTGGAAAGCCACGTGGTCTCTCTTCAACTACTCACCTCTGCTGCTGCAACAGGAAAGCAGTCAGACACATGTAAATAAATGACAATGGCTGTGTTTCAATAAAACTATATTTACAAAAACAGGTGGCCGTTATATTTAGCCTGTAAGCCATAATTTTCCAACCCCTAACCTGCACAATTTGCTTTCTTTTGCATTAATTCCAAGCTTATCAAGAATTCTCTTTTTGTCAGCTATAGCTCCCAGATTACCTTAATATTGGAAAGAGGGCGTATTCTGGATTCATTGGACCTTCTTACCTGGAAAAGACATCTCTGTTTAAAAATTGGCATCTACTTTGTATACCCAGTCTTTCAGTACATGAGTAACTGTTTGACCCCAGGTGTTAGCTATCTGTGGATATACCAAGAAAGTTCAGGTTCTGGTCCCAGAAGCCTAGGTACCAGAACCCAGGTGATGTCAACTTCACTGAGGCAATGGCCTTCTCCACTTCATGTACCCTCTACCACACAGAGGGCCACCTCCTCTCTTGCAAACTTTATCAGAGATTGAATTGTAATAGAAACAATGTTCTTAGTGACTTTGTAAGAAGTAGCATCATTGGGAAGCATCCCAATATCCTATTTCCAAGAACTTTATTTACCCCCTGCCTACTCTTTCTTATACTTTCTGTTCCATTTTAATGTTTTTGACCTTCTGTTCACCCCGTTTCAAACTGTTAAAAAGTACCAGATGCTAGATTGCTTACTTTGGGCATATATCTTAGCTTCTCTGAAGACCATGTGCTCATCTGCAAATAGAGGAACTAATCTCTATCTCACAGGGTCACTTGGAGAATCAAATTAAATAACAAATATGAGAATGTCCATCACTGCAGTGTCTGGCCTGTGGTGTAGCTCAATGCACACACCGTGGTCCTGGAGGGCAGCAAGTGAATTATCCAGCCCCCCTGGTCCTTGAGTGGAAGCCCCCATAGAGATATACTCAAGAATTATTCATTCAGTAGGTTGTTTTTTCTGCACATGTGGTCTGGGACCCACTGGAACAGGATTGATCTGACACCCTGCATAACGCTGAAGAAGAGAATCTAGGGAAACCCAGGCATCAGTGTTTTTGTAAATAAATGTAGCAACAGATGGGTGGAGTTAGATATTTTGTCAACATAGAAATCACTTTCCCAAAGTGAGTTTCCCCATCTAAGGATAGCGCTCCTAATTTCTACAATTAAAAATACCTGCCATATGTTAAAGTCTCTTTTGTAGCAGATTTTAAGTGAAGCTACGCATTCTCCAAAATTGTGTAGTATGTAGAGGCAACTGTAATTAAACAAGTCAGGAGACCTGGATTGTGGTTTACCCTGCCCTGGCTCTCAGCAAGGGGCTCTAACAGAGCACTTTCCACTCCAGACCTCATTTTCTTGGGCACAAGTGCAGAAGTAGATGATTTTTAACACCCTCTGTGTAGTCAACGTGTGACTAAAACATACTGCATTGCATAAAGATGAAACTGAAGAAGAGAGTAACTTTCAGAGAAAGATCCTGCGCTTGTTGCTGTTGCAGTGGAGTAAGAAAGTGTGTATGTGGGAGTTAGGGAGGATGTGTGTTCGGGGGAAGCAGGGTTCAGAAGGGTATGCAGTTTGGGTGCAGCCTTTCTGGAATCACCCAGACAGTAACTTAGCACCATGTTCTCTAACTTCGGAGTTGGGAAGGGCAGTGAAATCCCAATGAATATAGTTCAGATGCCTTGTCAGTGACCATGCGATGCCATGGCCTTCAGAGACAGGCAGACCTGGATTCATATCACAGCTTAGCCACTTACTCCCTTTGTGAAGTTTAGAAATCTGTTTAATCTCTCTGAGTCTCAGCAAACTCATCTGAAAAATGGCCATCACTGGCCGGGCGTGGTGGCTCACACCTGTAATCCCAGAATTTCTGGAGGCCGAGGCAAGTAGATCACTTGAGGTTAGGAGTTTGAGACCAGCCTGACCAACATGGTGAAACCCCTTCTCTACTAAAAATATAAAAATTAGCCAGGCATGATGACAGGCACCTGTAATCTCAGCTACCCAAGAGGCTGAGGCAGGACAATTGCTTGAGCCTGGGAGGCAGAGGTTGCAATGAGCTGAGATTGTGCCACTGCACTCCAGCCTGGGCATGAGTGTGAGATTTCATCTAAAAAATAAATGGCCATCATTTTTCCAAGGTTTGTATGATGATAATGAGCTTTGAATGATGGCTCATGTCACATGAGAAGCACTCAACAAATGCTAATGATAACAAATTCAGTGCTGTGTCTGCCCCTTTTCCTCCTCTGCTGCCTGCTCTGCAGTCTGGGTGCTCATTGCCTCTCAACTGGATGGTAGCATTAACCTCCTAGTTGGTCTGTCAGTGACAAGCTCCCTCCTACCCCAAACACTTCTCTATTGCAATCTCCCAGAGTGCTTTTATCCTTAAAACTTTTCACTAGCTGTCCACTGCTCAAAAAATAAAGCCAAAACCTAATAACATGGCAAAATCCTTTTAAAATCTTTTAGCCCTCATGCTACCTTCATACTAACCCTATTTTAGCCTTCCTAGGCCACCCATATTTTCCCACAGAAGTCAAGCTCTCTCATTTCACAGGCTTTGTTCAAAGTGCTCACCCCTGGAATACCATCACTGTCATTTATCACTCACAGAATTCCCATTTTTTCAATAAATAGCTACACATTTGTTGACTGTCTGCCATGTCAGAAACCATTCTTGTTAGTAGGAATATAGAAATTAATCACCCATCTCAGCTTTTGAGAGTGCCTAGTCTGATGCCAGGCAGGAGGATGTGGTCAGCCCATCAAATGCCACTTGGTAAACACCACCATGGAAACGTATACAGGTTATCTTGTGGGGGGGTCCAGAGGAGGGAAAGAAAACTCTGCCTGAGCTGGCAGTGAACATTGTCACTCTTTCTCCATAACGTATAATATGGTTTGGCTCTGTGTCCCCACCCAAATCTCACCTTGAATTGTAATCCTCATAATCCCCACATGTCAAGGGTGGGACCAGGTGGAGGTAATTGAGTTATGGGGGCTGTTTCCTCTATGTTGTTTTCATGATAATGAGTGAGTCTCACAAGATCTGAGGGTTTTATAAGCATCTGGCATTTCCCCTGCTTGCACTCATTCTCTCTCCTGCCACCCTGTGAAGAGGTGACTTCCGCCATGATTATAAGTTTCTTGAGGCCTCCATAGCCATGCAGAACTGTGAGTCAATTAGATCTCTCTTCTTTATAAATTACCCAGTCTCAGGCATTTCTTCATAGCAGCGTGAGAATGGACTAATACAGCATCTTGCAAACTGTCTTTAGCACTGACTTGGTTATTGTGATTGTTTATATGGCTGACTCTCTTATAGACATTGGAACTTCTGGAGTGTGTCCCTCTGAACCCTGGCCCCCCAGCATAAGATCTGAGTGTGCTTGAGTGTGAGATGGTGCAAGATATTCTATCCTCGGCAGTCAAGGAGTCCCTTGGGGACCAAAATGGTAACAGGACTTGCACTTGGCTTCTGCCAACCTCCAGGTCAAGATAAAAGCTGTCACACTTGACTTAGCAACAATATTTAGCAAAATAAGCCAATGCCAATGGCCGGAACACCCTTTTCTGTTTCAAATGGCAAATCTGGTTTTTTTCATCATTAAGGAAGGAGATTGATCTAAATTCCAGCTTAGTTGATTTCACACCACACTTGGCAAGAGCACTGATAAAGCCATCTATCTGTGCAGTCTGGTTGGATGCCCACAGGTTTCTGACAAGTACCCAGGATGACATTTCGTACAAATATCTTAGCCAGAGCAAAATTTTCAGGAGTCGCACTCCTCAAACTAGCAACCCTTCCATGAAATTTCTCCGATACTGATTAAAAATATGACAAATAAACTATGAAACATTTTCGGCCATTGTCATTATATACACTATAATGTATGCAGTGGTTCTCAACTTACAAAGTATTTCCACATATTTCTTTTTATTTGAACCTCACGAATTTTAAAAATATTGTCCCCATTTTATAGAAAGTGATACATAGGTCAAGTGACGGGTGCAAGACCACACAGCTGTACAGTCCAGTCACTTGCTGCAACCTGGACACACTTGTGCAAAAGTGAATATCAGAATACAATAGATCCCTGATTTCTTGCAACACCCAATGTCACCCGCAGTGACAGTTTCCTAGCTTTTCACTGCATCTCCAAGTACAAGTTCACTTACAGTACTGTCCCTACAAGCCATCAAGGAAAACTGGAGGTTCTGAAATGACCTGTGCCTTTAAGATCTAGAAGGCCTCATATGAAGGGGAAAATAGACTGACTTATTATGCCCTCAGAGATTAAAACTAGAACTTAGGAACTAGTAACAGTCAGACAAGGCCGAGTTCTACCTAGAGAATTATCTTCTCCTATGTTTACAGCCAGTGACTTTGAGAAGCAGTGAGCTCACACTTCTGAAATTCCCAGGCATCCTGTACGTAGGATTCAAGCATCAGAGAGGCCTAGACTATGGACTCTTTTTAAATCCATTTGTCTCCTAGGTTTCTGGGGTCCTTTTGTTACAACCTATTGCCTGTGGAATACAACTGCCCCTGCCTTCCCGGGCCTGTCAGTCTGAGGAGGTGTCATCAAAAAAGTGTCTCCCTTATCATCTTGCTATCTTGGTGACTCCAAGGGCAGGTGGGCAGCAAGCCCATCATCCCATGCTCATGTGTTCTCTCTCTCTCTCCCTCTCTCTCTCTCTCTTTTCCTCTCTCTCTCTCTCACACACACACCCCTCCTGTATCTCCCCCAGCTAATCAAGTGTTAGATTATATAGGTTCCAACAAGCCTTATCATCCACGTGTTATAAAACAGCTCACAAACTCAGTGTCATTCCTAAAAGAATATCGGCCTCTGGTCCACAGATAATTCTTCTGCTTTTTAAAACTCATATGTGGCTGGGCGCAGTGACTCATGCCTGTAATCCCAGCACGTTGGGAGGCTGAGTTTGGGTGGATCACTTGAGGTCAGGAGTTCAACAGCAGCCTGGCCAGCATGGTGAAATCCATCGCTACTGAAAAAAAAAAAAAATACAAATATTAGCTGGCACGCTGTTGGGTACCTGTAATCCCAGCTACCCTGGAGACTGAGGCAGGAGAATTGCTTGAACCCTGGGGGCAGAGGCTGCAGTGAGCCAAGACTGCACCACTGCACTCTAGCATGGGCAACAGAACTAGACTCCATTTCAAAAAAAAAAAAAATTAAAACTTACATGTATTATATCTGCTGTTGATTCAGCTGGGCCCCAAAGAAACTAATGACTAATGGAAATTACTGAGTTTGCAGGATGGCAGATAAGAAAAGACAACTTGCTGAAACACTGAAACTCCCTCTGCTTATGAGAGAAAAGAGCTGGGGACAATCTGATGGAACCAAGATGGCTGACTGGAGTGTGTGCAGAACCAGTTTGCTGATGTCACAGCAAAAGAAAGAGAGAAAATAATCTGTATAATAGAAAGAGAAAAAAATGTAAATTCCACACGTGATGAAATTACACATGTGACCCACGAGTTAACATGAAGAGATAACTGCACAGGACCAGAGCCATTCCAGACTTCCCCTTTCCTTCCACCAATCGCCTGCTAATCCCAGTAACCACCCCCTAACCCTTTTCTAATAAAATGACTGCCTTAAAGCTAGCACCAGGAGAGAGATTTGCAGTTGACACTCCTGTCTCCTTGTAAGTCAATTTGACAAAAAGCTTTTCTTCTCTCAAAAACTCCATGTCATAATATTGGCTGCTGGTACACTGGGCAGCAAGCCCCTCTTTGCTGGATAAAATTAATGGAACTTGCATTGTACCTTTATCACATAAGTTGAATTATAATCTATTGCATATCTATGTTGAACCCAGAAATTTATATTAACAATGCAACACTACTTGTCCCTTTATGAAATGCCTGCTTGTCTCTTTACATCAGGCCTTATGCCAGGAACTTTACCTACATTATACCAAATCTCATCCTGTGAGTTATAGGGTGCCCCATCCCTTTTCCAGATGCTCATAGAGATTATGTTCCCTGATAACAATAGAGCTGGAATTCAACCTTAAGTCTGTCTGACTCTAAAGATGGTCTTATTCCCCATGCAATACACTGCAGCAAACATTCCTAAATGTGCAGCACCAGAAGTTGTTTGGATTCCAAGTTTTATATATAAAGGCCACTTTTATTTTCAGAGTTGCTATTAAGAAAAAAATTAGGGTGGGGGAGAGAATATGAGCAGAGAATGAGGTTCCACCACCAGGTTGTATGGTTATTTATTACAAATACTGACTTTTTTTCTCTCTCTTTCCATTATTTACTTGTTCAGGGAGCTAGAAACAGGAAAACAGCCCTAGCGATTCAGCAGTTATTTAAATAGAACAGTGTGGGGATTGTGCACTCAGTCCACCATAATTGGAAACTGTTCCTACAGTGCACCAATATTTCAAAAGCAATACAACCCAATTCTCTGACCCATGAATCAGAGTTTTCCCCTCTACTAGCATGAAAGATTGGGGCGAGGGAGAACTGGAAGGAAGATTTCTCTTAGGCACAGATTTTGCAGAAGAAAGCTGACAGAAGAATCTCATTAACTGAATTTTTAATTGAATATTAGATGAAATTAAAAGCATGGCATTAGTTGTTCTCACATGCTAGAAAATATGTATTCTCTCTATTCTGCAAACTGAGTCACATACCTCTCTGGACAGTGGTAGTGGTCCCTGTAATTCAGTGACTTGAAATAAACTCACTTTGCTACAATTGTTTACATCCAAGCAAGATTTGTTGCTGGCAAAGTCATTGCCTTTCAAATTCATGTTAATTCTCCTCTGCTTCAAACATAATAATTTCAGTTCTGGTATCCCTGGCTGCCAATCTCATCTTTGGGGAAAATGAAATTATGGGTTTTGAAACTGAGCAAGCCTGACCTTACTATATTGCACTGGATAGGATACTTTATTTTTCTAACCACAGTTATCATATCTTAAAACTGGTCGTAAATTGAATGGGCATTGAGAAATTCAAGGAGGTGATCTATTTAAAAGGTCCAGCAGCCTCTGATACCCAGTGGGTACTCACTAAATACTATTTCTGCTCTTTCTTTATTCTGTAATTAAGGATGCAATGAACATTTTTATGTCATAATCTTGTTTCTCTCAACCATATATAAATGCAAATAACTTTTCATGATATGTGTACCTATATTCCAGGTGCTGTACCTTTATTATCTTGTTTACACTACATTGTGAGGTTGTCAGCATTATCTCCATTTTGCAGATGAAGAAACTAGGGCTCACCAAGGACAGGTAGCTTGTCTGAAGTCAAACAGCTACTAAACAGCAAAGCTAAGAATCAAACCCAGGTCTGTCTGTGTCTAAAGCTTATGCTTACTATTTCTTTTTAAAAATCTTCACTCCAGCATGGCAGTTCTCAAATAGTGGCAATTTTATACCCCAGGAGATATTTGACAGTCTGAAGATACGTTTTATTTCTATGACTGAGAGGAGAGGGCCATGTGATGTTACTGGCACCTAGTGCTTTGCCAAGGATGCTGCTAAATATGCTACAAGGCACACAGCAGCCCCCCACAGCAAAAAATTATTTGGTCCAAAATGTCAATAGTGCTGCTATTGAAAATCCCTCCTCCGGCATTTATCAAAATTTGTCTTGTTTTAATATAAACGAATGTAATATCCTCATACTTCTGAATTTAGATGCTCATTCTTTATTGATGAGCAGGTACCAGAAGATTGTATTTTTCTAATCCTCTGCAAGGCAGAGATTTTCCCACAGTGTGCTACATGTTCATACTGTCAGTTTCACTCATTTCCACAGCACAATGTCTATTGTCTCATGGTTTCCATGGTAAAAGGTCTATCTGCTGTTTGCTTAGATTATTTTTTGCTTGTTCATGCCATTTTGAACACACTTGAAAAAATGAAACTGGCAAGGTCAAATTTAATATATTCTTTCTTCTTTTCTCTTATTTATTTTTTCTTACATAAAAACATATAGCATGCCTCAGAATTTAAATAATTCATAATATCTATAAAGACTGTACCAGTTCTAAAGAATGCTGGAAATTATTATTTATTTTTTTAAAGTTATATCTTACTAGATATAAGGTTCTTGGGGGTCTAGTTCCCTCCCCAGCTTCATTTGACAGACAAGGACATGGAGACCAAATAAATTGTGATCTACGCAGAAATAAACAGCTAATTAGCACAGGGCGAGACCAAGAGCACAGATATGCTGACTCCTGGGCTGGTGTGTTCTTCATCATGCACTTGAGATTTTATGTTGCAAAATTCAATCAATATACACACACTGGGGTGTGCAGACACGTGGGCATGCTCACATGCACATGCACACACAAACATCCATTTAACTGTATTTTGCCACCTTGTCTTTTTAGAAGACTTCAAATAGTGATGGTTACCAATCTGTTAACTGAAAACCTAAAGTTATGATTTGACTGATCACTGCTCTACAGAGAGACTAAGAGGGAACAGGAGCTTTGAACCACTTAAAGTCCAAGATAAGTGCTTGACATACACCAACTAATTACTCCAGACATCTAAAGCCCCCAGTTGGGTTTCTGGCATTGAATAAGCCTGATACAGCATGCGAAGAGCGGCATGAGGCTACTTTACATCTCTCATCCCTAAGTACATCCCTACACTTCCTCCAAGGTTTCTTCTATGAAACATAAATAGGACAGACATATCGCCACCAGGTTCGAAAGACATCAATGGCCTCTCATTTCCTAGATCAAAGCTAATATTTTCAGCCTGGCTGTAAGCTGATCTTACATCTCTAGCCTTCCCCAGATATATACATTTGTCCCTCGTCTTTATGTCTAAGTGCTTCCCAGAGAGTTGGCTCTCGTAGATGTTGGGACAAGTTCCTGTTGACCTTCCATTCTGGCCCCTGGGTGAGTCTCACTGCTTCTTCCTCAACAGCCAATCATGTCTACTAGCAGCACTGGCCTCTCTGGTACCCTCACTTGGAACAGAGGGAGGGACCATTCTCCTTTATTTCCTCGAGCAGAACTTAGAGTTTTCTTAAGAAGATATCACTGAAGATCAAGGATCTAAATAAACAGAGAAGATAATTTGGCAGCTTTTAGAAGTGGCCATTCTTAGGTCCTGAAACAGAAACAGAGTCTCAGAATCAGACTCAACTTTCACCTAACTTCTCGTCAGGAGCTAATTATCCCTTTACCCAACAGGCTTTCTCAGCATCTCCACATCGGCGAGTTTACTCCTAACTCTCCACAGGTAGATAAGGAAATCTCCTCTCTCTACTTCCAAGAACCATTTCATTTCCTGCTCCAGGTTGGCCAAAAGTGAGATGATCCATTCCTACTGAGTATGTCCCAGCCACAAGGATGAAATCTGACCTCTGCCCCTAACTTAAATAGGAAAATGGCACTTGCGTATGTTAAAGTTTCAAAAGTTTGTATTGTCCATTCACAGCACCACATTGCATCAGCCACACTGAGTCCAGTTCCTTGTAGCTGCCTTTCCTTCAGCCTGAGAGATGTGTGGCCTGACCTTCACCATGCTCCGGGGGAAAACAAGCTGTCTATTCCAAAGTCCTCATTTCACATGAGGAAAATGAAGCTGAGAAAGGGCTTGCCTAAGGCACCCAGCAAGTCAACAGAAAAGCCCAGACTAGAACTCAGGTTGTCTTAAACTCTAATCAAGCATTCTCTTTCTTTTCATATGTTCCTGAAATCTCAATAATGGAAAACTTTAATTTTATATGACTATAAATATGCATATATGTAGTCAGCAACTAAGTGGATATGAAAACCCCAGGAAGCACTGAACATATGGAAACTAAATCTGGGTCACAATATTCCTTGAGGACCCATCATTTCTTGGTTTCAAACATAATAACGGAAATGGGAAGGTAAATTTCAATGGCAGGAGTGCAATACACACTGTAATTGATTTAGAAGAATGTATTTAGAAGTTGTTAATAATATATGAAAGATGCTGAATATTATTTTCCTCATTATATATAAGAACATATAGTTTTAATAGCACAAGATATTACACTGCGATCAGCTCATATAAATGACACTACTCACCAGTTACATGAAGCCCAAGGGAAGACATATTTTCTGTGTCTGAAATGATCATAAGAGCAACATTATAAAATGAAAAAATAAAGTCCATTCAGAAAGACTCAAGAGTTAGTCTTAATTCAGGGTGAATCTATCATCCTTTGTCACAAGAACAAGTATATAATCCATTTAAATTACACAAAGATAACTTTTCCATATGACCTCCAGGGTTAGTTTCCTGCCTTGCCTTGCCTTTTCAGTAGAGTTTTACTAACAATAATCAAATTGGAGATGTCTATCTTTAATTCTTTTAAAGTAAAGGAAGCTTTTGCATATTTTTAGATACCATTCCGCTGCAGGTTTAAGAAAGGGAAAAAAAAAGAATTAGCAGCTACAGGAGTTCTAATTAGGTTAATTATAAAGCTTGATTGAGTGGTGTTTGATCAATAAATTTGGAGCAAACACTACTCTGTCCTGGAAGAAACCACCCCCAATACTGTTTAGGTACGCTTTTCAGCCAAGGATGTTCACTGCTTTGAACCTAGTGATCAGAAAACAGTTGTCTTAGTTCGCTTTGTGCTGCTGTAACAGAATACCACAGAGTGAATCATTTATAAGAAAAGAAATTTATTCCTCACAGTTCTGGAGGCTGGAAAGTCCAAGAGCTTAGTTCTGATATCTAGTGAGGGCCTTCTTGCTGTGTTATCCCATGGTGGAACGGCAACCGAGCACAAAAGACAGAGAGAGCCCCATGGGAGTCCCTTTTATGACTCACTCTCATGAAAACGAACCAACTCCCATAATAACAATATTAACAATATTAATACATTCATGAAGGCCTCACCTTCATGACTCAGTCACCTCTTGTTATGCCCTAGCTCCCAATACTGCCACATTGGGGATTAAGTTTTCAGTACATGAAAATTTGAGAGACACATTCAAACCACAGCAACGGTTGTACATAAATTTATATATAGGAAAACTTTTCCTGGAAATAAGCCCCTCATTGTCAATCAGTTGGGGAAAAACAGATGAGAGCAAAGAGCCAGACACAGAAGTTGAACACTTGGCTTGAAATCCTCAAACCACCATTTACCAGATGAGACAAATTACAAATCTGTCCTGAACCTCAGTTTTTATATTCATGAATGAGAGGCAATAGGACTGTATTCTATTCTAGTCTTTTAGAAAGACTAGAACCAATATATTCTCTGTTGCCCATTGCTTAAGATATAGTATCCATTGACGCATCTTAGCTCAACTCTGAGAAAAAACAACTACCCTATGAGCAATTAGAGTTTTCAGGAATATAACACCTGATATCCTTTGGTATCATGCTCCCCAAAAAAGGTTCATTTTTTTAAATCTAGAAATTAGGGTTGTGTTTATAGGAGAAACTCTAAATTCCTTCTTTGAATTTTTATTTTTTAGAACCTTCATTTTCTTTTTTTTTAAATTCTTCTTTCCAGATGAAAAATTTCTAGTAGTCCTGAGGACCAAAATAACTTGTCATGTCCAAGATATCTGAAAATATGAAAGGTCATTCATCATCTGCCCACAGTTATGATATATAAAAACAAGGGAGTGATCTGAAAAGAAATGCCACGTAAAGAAGTCAAGTTTAAGTAACTAACCACACAGCATGTTGATCTGAGTGTGTAAGATATCAAGCTTGTGAAAAGTGGGGAGAACAGACTGGATATATAAGTGTTTGAACTGAGGGTTAAATAGGAGGCAGAAGCTGAGAAGAGAAGCTTCAGGAGTTTATTTCAGATACCTACAAATTGAGTGGGAGGGAGCATGCCAATCCTGACATAACGTGGGCCAAATGATTTGCTATAGGCTGCTTTCAATATTTAGTTTCTTAAATGGAATAAAAATATTTGTTTCTTTAATAGTTCCAAGTTCAAACAATGGAGGAATATGTATGAACACCTGTTAGAAAAATGTACACCTTTTCTTCCTTGTCTTGATGCATGCTCAACTATGAACATACCATTCAGCAACATGGCATATCACTTGGAAACAGGGCATCTTCACTTGGTTCAAGTCTATTTTATAGTTCTAATCCAAAGATTGCTCAACTCCAACAAATTGCTCAATCAATATAAAGACCTCCATGGGCTGAGCACATCAGGTTGAATAAGAAGCAAAGTTCTAAACTTAAAGATGGGATGGGATATGGCTGCAAGTGTGTGTCTCATTCTGTATGTTTAGGGAGAGAAGAGTTATTTTGACTTCACTACAGTTACTGCTACAGTTTGGTTGATTTGGCCTCTCCAGATCTTGTGTTAAAATTGGATCTTCATTGTGAGAGGTAGAGCTTAATGGGAGGATTTGGGCCATAAAATTTAGGAGGTGCCAAAAACCTCAATAATTAGTATACATGGCATTTAATCAAAATTAAGGCAAAAATCTATAATGAAGAAATATTAAAATTTAAAATAGAGGTTGGTATTACTAATTATTCTTTTGTTCAAGCTGACACTTGGCTCAGCAAGGATGCAGAGTACAGCAAGGATGCTACAGCAGACAATTCCTGGGAGACATAGGACACTGTGTCAGCTGACTTTGGCCCAAGGACTGCCAGCTTTGCTGAACCTCCCTTAGGTAGCATAGCAGTCTTGTACATTTCCACCCCACCTTCTCTTCTCTGTTTCATTCCAAGTCAGACTATTCTCTTGGCCTTCCCTGGCTCTACCCATTTCCACCCAGGCAATTCTCCTAATAAACTGGTTGTACATTTAATCTTCTCTTGGTGTCTCCTTCTTAGACAACCCAGAGTAACACAAAACACAAGAATTACTTCTTCCTTTAAGGGCGGGATTGAGATAACATTTACTACCCAAGCAAGGCATGACAACCTGCCTGACCCAAGGGGTCAATATTCTCTCTTTACTTATCCATTAAGAGGGAGACATTTCTGAGTCAGGGTCCAAGCTTTGAGATAAATGTGTGCAAGTGTATGTGTTGGGAGTGGGAAGTGGGTAGTGTGTAGACATACAAAACACACATATATACATATGTATGTATATATGTATAGCACAAACAGGTTTCAAATGGTAATGTCTTCTTGGAAATTTAAGCCTTTTTTAAAGCAGAGTTTTGATGTTTTGTTTGCTGATGAATGGACTGCATTTCTCAGCTAGGACTATACACCACAAATATCTGGATTAATCACTAGTTAATCACTAGCGTGAAGATTTTACTTTTAAAATACTAGTGCTACAAAAACAGACTATAGGTGAGCAACATCAAATAGTCTTTTGTATCATATTTTTTAATATATATTTTATTGCATTTTTAAACCACTTCTAATGCTAAGAAGTGTCTTTTGGGACCCCTTGGATATATCTGGTTTGTCCATGACCTCTTAGAAGCTGATAGTCACTATTTGGTGTCAAGGTTGACCCTGGACATAACTGCTGGTCATTGATACAGACTTCGGATGCCTTGACTGTGTGTTGAGTCACTGAGGTAAAGGGAATTTTATCAATGAATGGTTCTAAAGGAATGAGGCTGAGTCAGAGATTTTTAGTTGCCTACCTGCATTCAGTTCCTATTTCCTGCCTTCAAAGTAGTGTCCCTCTCCAGTTCTTCACCCTTCCCACTAGCCTCATGTGCCTCAGGAGAAGGAAAGCCCGTTCTCAAGTCCAGGAGTGGTTTTGTCCTGATGTTCAGAAATGGACACAAGACTCAATACAGGACAATTTTATCTAGAGAAAAGTTTAAACTGCTAGAACTTTCTAGATAAGTTCTTCCTTGATCTTCTGGGAAAATGTCTGGAAGTGACTCTATTCTTTCTGTAGACATTGCCAAACACAGATATGAGAGCCCAACCTGAAAACAGACTGAGATAGAAAGCAATCCAAAGAGAAAGGTAGTGTCAAAAGAGACAGAATGGAGCTAGAGCCTCACCTGACGCAAATTTTGAAGCCTATCTTTTCTCTATACTTTTAGCTATGTGAACCAATAAATTCATTTAATGCAAATTAAGTTGAGTTGTGTATTGCTTTCACTCAAGAGCATTCCAAGTATTATATAGAACCTGATCATATAAAAGAATAAAACCCTTTCTCGCACTAAGACAGAGACAAACTCTGTGGAAGTAAACATTTGGAATTTTTCAGTCTCTAAAAATAAGATTTGATCAAATCCAAAGAAGAATGATATTGATTTATAAAGGAGGGAAAAGGGTTTTATATCTCCCCTTCAGAACAACTGCTGTAGGAGAGTAAATGAAAAATGAAGAGTGGCATTTTGATTGAACTGGAGGATAGAGCAGTTTCCCTTTGAGAAAGGTTGTGAGTTTTGAGGCCAGGCTCAACAGACATAAAAAGGGAGAGGAGGCAGTCTTCGGACAACACTTATTTTAAAAACAGAAAAGGAGGCATTGCAGCCATTACTCTGTCAGCATGGGAGACTCAGATCCAAAGAGACTTAGCAAAGAAAAGACTGTGTGTGATTGAAAGGGTAAATATATCATACCTCTATCCTCTTCTGAGTTCTAAGCCAACTGATAAAATGAAACAGAAATTAGTTAAAAACACAAAAATATTAGTGCTATTACTAAATGCTCTGGGTTGAAGAACACAGCTTTGAGCTTGGCCGCACATGCTTTTTTATTATATTCCTGCTCCACACCCTAAGTAATTGAACTTGCATACTCAAGCACAGCAAGCGCATCTGGATAAATTTGCGTGTTCTGCTGTCCCCTTCCCTCTCTTGCAGGGACAGAATCTGCCCCTTTCAAGGTTACAAGGAAGAACAGAACAAAAACTAACACTCACTACTGTCAAGACAGCTCCTCAAAAGATAATGAGGCTTAACCATGCCTACATGAGAAGGGGGAACCAAAGGATGTCAGACTTCCACCTTCCCATGAGTGAGCTCAATCATTCTTCCCCCATGTAGGAAGGTCTAGAGGAATGGCCAGGGAGCCTATAAGTGTTATTCTAACAATGCCTCTGAGGCCAACAATCCCTTGTGGACAACAGAGGACAGGATGATACTGTCCCCTTAACAGGAGACAAGAACTCAAGGAGCACCCACTGGCATGACTCAATTCCAGAGGGATCCCACATCCAGTGTACTATTAATAGATGCTTCTTAAAGCTGTAAAAGAGGGCACGTGGTAACAACCATTGGGAAATCAGCCGTTTAATATCAAGATAGCCATATCAGGTAGATGTAGATAGATAGAGCCAAACTCAGCCAAGAAGACTGGGAAACTCAGTGTAGAAAATGTCAAACACCATTAGGTATATTTCAAGACAACAAGAGTTAGTGGCCCCTCACTAATTTCCATCTCTTCCTTTCAAGGTGAAATTACAATAACTTACATGCTTTCAAATAATATTTCCAGGGCATTTCTACTACTTCAATGGTTTTGTTAGAAAAAGACTACATTATCTCAAATATATATTGAGTTTTGTCCTATGTTATATTTTTGACTGAAGCAAGAATAGGTGTTGGGTGGAGACTTCTGACTCAGGAAGCTGAGAGTAATTGAGATTTGTGTGAAAGGTAGAAGCTTTCATTGACCCAGAACTCAATAACTTCACTTCTCTCACAGTAGAAGCATCATCATGTGGAATCTAAAGGAATATGAGAGTAAACAAGATGGTGAGGCTCCACCTTCCCAGCATCAGCACAGGGCTCATTGAACTGGTTTCAGACTGAAAAGTGGAGAGGGCAGCACTGCCCAGGGGACTCATGGGGATAACCAGATAACCAAGAACTGAACATAAGGCATTACCCAATCATCTCAGAAAAGATATGACAAAGGACAGAGAGATCACAATTATTAACACCTACTACAAGCTGTGTTCAGTTTTTTCATGCATTCAACAAATATTAGTGAGTGCCAAGTGTGTGCCCAGCATTACTGCAGCCATGGAGGTCTCAGGCAACACAGAACACCAACAAAAATCCTCATCTTTGTAGAGCTTATGTGTAGATCAGAAAACCATAAACATCCAAACAACTTTTATATTCAAATACGTACATGCACGCACACATATACACATGTATATATTAGATATTGACAATGTTTAGAGGTTGGCAGTGCTGTGGGCAAAACACTATAAGGAATGGAGATAAGAGGAGTCTGGTGACACTGCCCCTGCTGTGCGTCCTCATTGGCCTCAGGCTGCCCGTCTGTGAAATGAAGGGCTTCCACCACGTTTCCTTCATCTCTGGCATTCTTTGAGACTATAACACACTTCATCTGCATATATTCATTTGCAAATACTGTTTGTTTCCTCAGCAGGGCTGGAAACTCACCATCTTGGAGCCTCACACTGGCTCATTCTTAAACGCTTTCTAAAGCATTTGCATGAACTCTTGTGAGTGAATTCCGTTCATTTTAAACTTTAATTTAAATTCACTTTGTAAATCACTTCTCTCCTTGGTGGTTCCTGTTGACATCAGTTTCTTCTTTCTAGAACTATTTACAGTTGCAGTTTTATATGTATGCAATTATTTGATCATATTTTATTAATTAGTTAAGATCTGTCATCCTCATTAAGTGCTTATTTATGCTCCCTATTAAACCCCAATGTTTAATGAAGTGCTTGGTGCTTACTGTATGCTCAATAAAATTATGGTTTAATGAATGAATGAATGCATTCTACTTTATCTACATTGCTTTAATTTTAAAGACATTCGATGTTTTTCTCTTCTATAGCATTCCCCCTTTCAGCTTTTCACTGATATTTTCTAAAGAGCTCTTTTCAAAAAGAGTAATTTCAAACCCAGAGGACCTAGAACATATTTCATGTAAATTTTGTTATACGCCATGCAATGTGTGAGCTACAGTGGAGGTAATAAACTTGTATATGGTAAACTCTGAAGATGTTTCATTACCAGGAAAAAAAGTGGCCTGTAGTGCACATACACACAAATGTACACACACACAAGCATACAAAAATACAAACTTCCTTTTTAAATTATAAACAGGAGGGTGAGTGTAGATGCCTGATTTAGGTCCTGCCTCAGGCATGGGGATGTCTTTCTGCAGCCAACCTCTGGGCATCTCTTTGAGGGCTCCTCAGGAGTGTATACTCATAATGGACCTGTCCCAAAGTGTGGATATCCTGAGATTTTGTTCTTGTTGCCTACAAGAACAGTTGGAGGCATTACATGGCAGGGATTGTTGGACAGCATGGAGTCATTATATCTGAGGAATAAACAAGAAATCAGTCATTGTCACAAGGACATTTGGCCAAAATCCTGCTGGCCTAGTCAGTCTTATATTCATTATTTATACATCTTTTTAAAAGTCTTTTATAATTCATATAATTATGTGCCAAAAGGGTACATTGTTCCACAATTTGGGTTGGGCCATTTTCAACCAATGCTCTAGTTATATTAGAATACTGGAGAACGACTCTGGGTGTTGTTCCATGGAGGTGTCTGGACCTGGTAGCTCCTATCTGTCAGAATCAAGCTCTGCTGGATTGAGAGGCTGATGCCATTGGCCTGTCTCCACCCAATCCCCTTATTTGATGATGTTTTTATTCTGACAGGTAGGTTGCAAGACAAAAGCAACTAGCATAAAATCCAGTAGAAAGCAGGAAACTCAGACCCTTGTGCTTTTCTGACATCAAAGGCAAAAATCAAACAACAATCACAAAACACCAAAACTGTCACTGCTATCATTCCCTGATAACAAGAAAAACAGTGGGAAAGGAAAGGCAAACCATTTCCTAGCAGCAACTTTTAAGAGGCAATCATCACGGTTATCTTTATGGAAGGGATGTGGAACAATGGAAGGAATACTGTCTTCCGCAGCATTTTTATAGAAAGTATAGAAACATGCTTTATTTGGTCATTTCTTATATGGCCCTCGATAAAAGAAAAGGAGATCCTCTTAAATAGCCATTTTCTGGTGGCAGTTTTACAGCTGTGAGAGTCATGGTATTTAGATCTTAAGCTTTTGGTGATCTGACTTGATACAGAACTAGGTTGCTGATATTGATGTAGAAGAGACGAGGCAGCACTACTGTCTCAAATATTGTTTATTTCCTCGGCAGGGCTGTGGACAAGAGTTGATTTATTAATTCAAGCCACGTTTCCTCTGAAGGCTCTAGGGAGGGTCCTTTTTGGCCTCCTCCAGTATCTGGTGGTCACCAGCAACCCTTGGCCTTTCTTGACTTGCTGCTGTGTCACTCGTCTTTGCCTCCGTGTTCACATAGCATTCTCCCTGTGTGTGAGGGCTCAGGGAGGGATCTGGACTACATGAACTAAGTCCTCTCTTGGGCAATCCTTACTCCATGTACTTCTTTTCTCTCTCTTCTCTTCTCTTAGCCTTTTAACCCTCCAGCATCTTCTCTTTTAACCTTCTCCTTTGTATAGGCACATCATTGCCCCTGAAGGCAGTGCCATGAGACATCACTGCTGCATGTGCTGGAATCTTGCTGCAAAGCCAGCACCTTCTGAGACCTGAACTGGCTCTGTGTATGGAGTCTGGAGTGTTAACTTGAGTTACTGGGCAAAATAATTCAAGTTGACCATGTTTATCACAATCACTGTCTCTTTCAAATTATCACTAAAGAGAAACTGGAAATGAATGAGTCTCAGTAAGTCAGATAGTCCTTAGAGTGGGGAATTGTGTGTCTGGGCATGGGGGATCACGCCTGTAATCCCAGTACTTTGTGAGTCTGAGGTGCGGGGACTCCAGCCTGGGCAACAGAGTGAAACTCTGTCTCAAAAAAAATAAGTGGGGAATTGTGTTCCCTTAAAAGATACACTGAAGTTCTAACCCCTAGTATTTGTGAAGGTGACCTTATAGGGAAATATAACAAAGTCAAGATAAGGTCATAGTGGATTAAGGTTGATTCAGTTAAGGTGTCCTTACAAGAGGGGACTTTGGACACAGACACACAGGGAGGATGCTATGTGAAGAGAGAGGCAAAGCCTGGAGTTCCGCAGCTATAAGTTGAGGAAGGCCAAGGTCTGCTGGTGACCATCCGAAACTGGAGGAGGCAAAAGAGGATCCTCCCCTACAGCCTTCAGAGGGAACATGGCTTGGCAGACTTGTTTCAGACTTCTAGCTTCCTGCACCAAGAGAGTATAAATGTCAGTTGTGTCAAGCCACCGAGTTTGTGTTACTTTGTTACAGCAGTGCTAGCACGCTCCTACAGTCCCCGTACAGCACTTTAAGTGTAAGAGGTGTCTAAGTGGAGATGCTGAAATGTCTGAAATTGGGCAGAATTTACTTTAGGCAAGGCCATGACTGTTTGGAGATCAGCATGAACTAATAAATATAATGCTATTAATAATAGTAATGCTATAACCTCAACAAATGCACAAGGAGCCTATGCCCTGCCATTGGAAGATTTTCACTGTTCCAATGTCCTGCCACCAGGACATGGAAGATTTGCCTTAGAAAGGGCAGCCTCCTTACGCTTCACTGCACCAGGAAGGAATCAGGAGAGCGTTACCTAACACTTACCTTTCAAGGACATCCTGAAG
Organism: Cacajao melanocephalus; assembly: GCA_963573385.1. Taxonomy (NCBI): domain Eukaryota; kingdom Metazoa; phylum Chordata; class Mammalia; order Primates; family Pitheciidae; genus Cacajao; species Cacajao melanocephalus. The sequence goes on from CAUYLG010026897.1 coordinate 32,731, forward strand.
ATTCTTATCTCTAATATTTGTCCAAGAAATTGGAGCTTTTTGGAGAGCTGTCACTACCTAAATATAAAGTATGTTATTATCCCAACCAAACCTTGGCAATTCTTTGTCACTTTGCTTTTGAAAAGACAATTATACTTACCCAAAGCATTTCATTACCACCTGAACCGTCTGTTCCATATAAATTTAGAAACCTAAACTTGTATAACCCCACAGCCAAATGTGTTGGGAGTTAGGAGCCCAAGGCCCCTGTAACATTGCTATTACAAAAACAAATTTCGGCCTTTGGTCTTGCATTGGCTGTTCAGTCTCAGGTCCAAATCATCTCTGTTTAGAGATGCCCCTTCAAACTGCTTTGTGGGGTGGTTTGCCTACGTTTGTATATGTTGCCCACAGTAGTTTATGACAGGCAGATCTTATAGACTTACTAACTGATAATTATATCACCATCTACCTATTTGGGATTTCTTCTTTACATATGAAAAGCAAAGTCCCGTTTAAGGAGGCATGTTTGCCCAAAGTCAGTCCTCTCTGACTAATTAAGCATGTCCATGGGTATGTGGCTGAAGAGCAGGAAAGCCCCCTGGACACTGTAAAGTCCCCTTCTTATGGCACTTTGAAAGAGTCAGTTGAATAGCATCAGCAAGGTTCTGCTTTTCTTTCAAGCTCATGTATCAGTTTCTCCCAGTCCCTAATCTCTTCGTGCAAGGATGTGGATCTAGATGACAACATCAACCCTATGCTGGGCATATGCATTGTTGCCTCAATTTCCTTATATATAAAATGGGGAAATAATACCTAGCTCATGATTACTGTGTGAATTAAGTGAGCTAATTCTGTTAAAGAAGATAACCTGATTCCTGATACACAGTAATGTTTAATAAATGTTAGGTATTAGAAGAAAGAGGAAGTGATGGATGAGGAAAAGGAAGGAGGAGGACGAACAGAAGCAGAGGAGGGTATTTCTATTAGTGGAGGTAGCTGTAATGCTTTTTGTAGGTTACTTCAGTGAGACATGGCTAGTAGCAGAGACTGCAGTGCAGGTAACAAACTGGACACAGATTAAAGTCTTTCTGTTGAATTAAGAATGTCAGTCAACTGACAACAAGCTCACCAGTCACTCTTTCAACTGTGTCAGTTGTCCCAAGTAAAAGACTGAATGGTATCAGGACCCTGTGTGGCCAGAAGTCATGCTGCAACTGCCATATTGTCATTCACTTTATAGGTAGAATAATGGCTTCCTAAAGATGTCCATGTCCTAATTCCAGGAAACTGTAAATATGTCATGTTATGTGGCAAAGGGGAATTATAGTAGCAAATGGAATTAAGGTTAACAATCATCTGACTTTAACACAGGGATAGTACTGTAGACTATGCAGATAGCATAAGTGTGGAAGAAAGGATCACAAGAATCCATAAGTGTGGAAGAAAGAGGCACAAAAGTCAAATCAGGGTGATGTAATGTGAAAAAGACTTGATTGATGACGGTTGACTTTGAAGATGGGAGGGGGCCATGAGCCAAGGAATGTGGACAGGCTCTAGAGCTGGAAAAGGCAAGGAAATAGTTAATTCCTATTACCTCCTTAAAGGAACTCAGTTCTACTGACACCTTCCTTTGAGCCCTGGGAAACTCATTTTGTACTTCCAACTTCCAGATACGTAAAATAATAAATTTGTGTTGTTGTAAGCCACTGCGTTTGTGGTAATTTGTTACAGCAGCCATAGGAAACTGATCTATCCGTCAACAGACTGAACTACATCCCAGCCAACCCTAAGCCCAGGGCTGTGATCCCTCAGTAAGCTCAAGAGTAGCTCATCAAAAAATTATCCTTGTCAGTAAGTAAATAGCAGGGCTTCAAAAAGGAGCAAAGTTATTGATGAGGTGGACAGATAAGGAATAAATCTTGAAGACAGAAGAATGAACAGATGACCCTTTCTCTCCCCCTTGGACTCTCTAGATCCCCTTTCTTCCTGCCAATAGCCCAAGAGCTCTCTTGTTCCCCTCCTTTGGAGGCTACTCCAAATTGTTTGAGTTAAAAATCCTGAAAATTCTGGGAATGTGAGCACTGGGAATGTCCCCAGAGCCGAGTCTGAGCCCTGCATCTGTGGACTCTCATTTCATGGAAAGATTTAGAGAAAGTTCATCTTATTTCAGGGAACATTGGAGGATATCCCCATTTCAGATATTAGATAGCAGAGTATTTTACAAATTATCATGCAAATGTAGGCATTGTTGGCATTGTTGAAGGCTTAAATATTATTAAGTGGTATTATTATTGTAATATTAGCATAGAATGTGGGAGAATTAAGGGGATTATGTATTATATTAATTAGCAACAATTTATGCTTTCAGAAATACTCTTAATTATTAAAATCTCTGACTTAGAGGAAATCAGCTAACACCAGGTTATAAAATAGCGACATGGTATAACCCCTTTTCTACATTTAGTAGGTCTGTTTTAGAATCATGTTTATCTTATTTTAAACTGGGATTCTATGCAATTAATTGTGAGTTTGACTTCAATGGAATATTTTTGAAGTAAGGTTATTCTTATGGGAAATTCAGCAGGAGGTGTTTACATAAAAGCGAACTGAACACAAATCCCTTTGTAATGAACACTCTTTCAGAACCTCTTCCTTCATTCCCATCCCCTCTTTCCCTCATACCTACCCACACCTATCCACTGCTATTGGAAACTTTATAGTGACTATGATAAGATTTTTGAAAGGTTCCTATACAACATAATAGCATACTGTTTGGATAAAGCAACAAGTATTTGCAGAGTACTTAATATTGCCATTCCATGGACGATACTTACCAAACTATTGCACATCAGGTAGTGAAATATTTGTGTGGCCTGCTGGAATAAAGAGTGAAGGCAGCTCCCGGGGAAAGAGGACCAATCTAGAAGCTATAACTATCGCAAACCCCACCTTGTTGTCCCTGGGACCAAGATGATTAATATCTTGGAACACTTTTAACCACCTGGGCCATATCACATACTCTGGTTGGAACACTCCAGGATAAACAGTACAAAGTAAGACAATGGAAAGATAGCATGACATAGTAGTTACCCAGTGCATTCTGAAGTCAAGTCTAATGTCTTCCATTGTTAGCTCCGTGGCCATGGACAACACACTTACTGCTCTGTAACTCAGCTTCATTATTTGTAAAATGTGGATATGAGGCACAGCATCTACTTTATAGAGTCGTTACGAGGGTTACAGTTTAAAGTGCTTAGAACAGAGCCTGGTATACAGTGAGCTCTACGTGAATGATTAGAGTCAAGAGGTCTGGTTTCAAGTCCTAATTCATGCCTTATGACCTTGACCACGTTGTTTTGCCTCTCTAAGACACATTTTTGTAACCCGTAAATGAATAAATATTTGTAAACTTATTTCACTGTTAGAGCACTCCTTATCCTAGTTCTCCTGGGAGAGTCATGTTATACACGCTCCAGCGCCCGCCCTCATTTGCTCTGAGAAAGGTTTTGAAAGGTGTCCCAGTTTGATAATGATTGTATTGTCATCCACATATTTTTAGCAATTTTAATAACCAATCAGCCTGGCAACCAGGAAGTTATGGTTGTCCCAGGTAAGAGCTGTTTTGAGGAGTGGTTGGAATAAAAGCTCAAGAGCAGATAGTCTTTGAAGGTGCAGGAATGAGATAGTGAACCTGGAGTCTAGGTCCAGGCTACATCCATGAATTTAGATGATGACATAAAGGAGGAAAACGAGGCACAAACAAGAGGGGAATGTGGTTGAAGAAATACTGGAGTTTGTTGTGTGCTAAGCTGGAGAAGTAAGTGTATCCAGGCACTGAAAGCAAGGCACTAGTACAGAGCACAGGGCTCAGAAACAAAAGAGAAGATGGTTGATTGATGGAGTCAGATACCAGGGGTTGCAGAAGGAAAGTGTAGGCTCTCAAATCCTCTCTCCAGAAATCAGTGAATTTTATATTGGCAACTGAACGTCTTAACTGAGCTCTCTGATTTCAGCGATGCTCACAAAAGAGGTAAGCACATGTTAAATTCCAGGCTATCCCCAGGTGGTTTCTGCACTTGTAGTTGGTGAAGATATAAAAGCAAAATGATGGAGATTGATTTCATGCTTCTCAGGAGGCTTCGCTGGCACTGATAATGCAGTTGATACTATAATTACTCTGGGAGTCCTTGGGCCAGAGCTCCCTTGGAGCCACTTTCTGGGCAATCTTACGGAACTATCACTCTTCACAGGGCTGGAGCCAGCCCACCACCTCCAGGAAAACAGACCCACCAGGTGGATCTGCAATTCTTTCAAGCCTGCAAGTTTCTTAATGAAACATGTCTAAAACAGATTTTAGTAACAGATAGTACATCTACAAATATTTATTCCACGGCTGTTCTGATTGCAGAAGATGTTCCAATTTCTTCAGGGTCTCTCCAGATGAGTCTCTGTCATCAGAGAGGACCATGAATTATCTCATTCTGGCCTCTACTGTCTTGAAATTGGCAACTGATTGCCACAGTGTACTCACTGCTGCCTTTTTTCAACTTTTCTTGTACCTGCTGATCTGTAAGGCCTGGGGCAACAGAAGATACCTACATGGATTGGTTGATAGATTCATTGATTTATTCATTCACAAAGTATGTCAGGCCCTTTGCTGTGCACCAGAGATTAATGGATGAAGACACAGAGCTTTCAAAAAGCACAATGTTCTGTATACAGACCAGTCCTTCTGGAATGACTGGAGTTACTCCTACCTGTAAAACCACCACCAATTTCCCAAAACATACTATGCCTCTATCTCTCCTTAGAAGTCTTCTTTGATTTTACTCTTCCTTCTCCCCACAAAATTTACAATCCCCACCATATCAATTAATTTGTTTTATGTTGTATATAATAGAAAAACAATATATCTAATTTAAGTAATGAAAAAAAATGATTTGGTTGACATAATGGGAAGCCCAGAAGTAAAGCAGGCTTCCTGGCTGCCTGAGCCTAGTGTCATGGGGCTATATTTCTGCAAGTCATTCAGCTCTCTTTTCCTCTATGCACTGAGTTCACTTTCAGGCTCACAGGGGCAAAATCACTGTGGTATTTTCTAGAGGCTAAAAGAGAGCAGGAAGCAACTCCCCAAGTTTTCCAACACATTTCTCCCTCACTTCTCAATGATCTAAAATGGATCATGAGGTCATTAGAAAATTAATCCCCACGGCCATGGCCAGAAGACATGGATGGATGCATGGATGGATGGAAGGACGGATGGATGGATGGATGGATGGATGGATGGATGGATGGATGGATTGCTTGATTGACTGATTGATTGATTGATTGATTTAGGCATGGGTAGCATACATCAATTACTATTCTAAGGCAGTAATATTTCCTGGATTGGAATTAGGCAAATTAGGGCCCATTCCTCAAGCTGAGGTTAAAGGCAGTTCTCAGGATCTTATGGCCACCCTATGGAGGAAGGGATGTAGAATGGATTCCAATTGATCATAGGTTGATGGCAAGAGCACAATATGGGAACAGGAACACTGTCCATTGCTCTAAATCTGACTTGAGTGGGAAATACCTATCACTTCTGAAAGCAAATCCCCAGAAGATCCAAGCTCCAGTCACTGGACAGAAGGGCTTTAGGATGCTAGGTCTCCTTCCAAGATAGTCCTTCCCACTGCACTTTCCCGTTCTCGAAGATATCCAGGGTATTTGTTCCAGGCAATGCTAAGAGGCAGTTCAAAAACATAATAGACTTATTCCTAAGATATTTTATTTTTCTGCTTTTAGAGTGGCCTCTGAAGCTAGAATGAAATACTTTCCATGTTGCCTCAATTAGAGATTTTGTTTTTATTCTGTGTCACACACTGTTTCTCATGGGGCAAAGAGACAATTTCAGAATCATCCCGCATCCATTGGCTTACTTTCATGTAAAGGTTAAAGGAAAGATTCTGTCTTGGAAAGCAACATTTTCTCATTATGAGTGTGGGAGCCAGGATTATGGGATTTCTTGAAAAGAATTTGTGAACAATCAGGTAGTTAAGAAGACCGTGGGTGTGCATCACAGCCTCGCCAGAGGACTGCGAGATTGAGAGAAACTCTCCAGCATGAAGCAAAGAGCCTTCCTAGGGGATGATGTGGTGGCCTGGGTCATTCTCCAGAGGGAAGTCATCTGCCCTGCTCTGAAAAGAAGCTCTGTGTGCGGAAAAGTCTTCCCGTGGTGGAGACCATGATGTAGCCACAGATGATCAGAATAGGAGGAGCTTTCGGATCCCACCATCTTTCAAAAACTAAGGTCAAGAGAGGTTACGCAGCTCCTCCAATAACACTTTCCTGAGAGAGTAACAGTTTGGAGGAGTCAAAGATGAAAGGAAAATAGGAAGTGTCACACAACGTGATTTGACAGAACCAGAATAGCACTGGGCCAGGCCCGTAACAGACCTCTGAAAAGTGCGGTTGGCACCAAAAATGGATAATGACATTCAGAGAACAGGTCACTGGAGGCCATTTCAGGGCAAGTCAGAAATCTCAGCTTCAGACATGAGACAGTTCTGGAACCAATGCGGGTAGCAAGAATCCGAGGGCTTCTGCCAAGTGGCTTCTCTGCTGCCCAGCCAGGTTTTATGAGCCAAATTTCTCTTGTATCAGCAGCTCTCGTGCTGAGGTATTTTCAGGGCATTTTGTATTCCCAGTCCAAAAGATTCCACTCAGAGAGGGAAGAAGAAGGAGACTGTACAAGTATTTGCAGGCCAGTTTTGTGCCCAGCTCTGTGTACTGCTGATCACATGCTCCCTGTGCTTCCCTCTTGTCCCTCCTTCTCTACACACACCCACACACGAATACACTCACACATGCACATGTGCACACTCATACACAGCTACCCACACGTGCTCATACACTTGCACACACTCACACACTCACGCATGCACATGTGAACACTTACTCATAAACAGCTATGCCCACAGTCTCATACACTCACACACACACTCACACATGCACATGTGCACACTCATACACATCTACACCCACATGCTCATACACTCATACACACTGGTACTCACACATGCACATGTGTACACTCACTCTTGCCAGAAGACAGCTATGGATGGATGGATGGATGGATGGATGGATTTAGGCCTGGGTAGCATACCTAAGTTGGTAGCATTTGCATGATGTATTGATGAGAGTGTGTATGCCCACACACTCTCATACATTCACACATACTTGCACTCACACACACATGCACATGTGCACACTCATACACATCTACACCCACACATATACTCACACACTCTCACTCACATACATGCACATGTGCATATGTATACACATCTACACCCACACACTCACACACTTGCACTCTCACATGTGCACATGCACATACTCATAAACAGCTACATCCACACACACACACTTGGACCCATGTATGCACATGTGCACACTCATACACATCTATACCCACATACTCACGCTCTCATGCACACACGCACATACTCATAAACAGCTACACCAACACACTCATAGTCACACACACTCACACTCATGCATGCACATGTGCACACTGATAAGCAGCTACCCCCACACACTTTCACTCACACACACTTGCATTCACACATGCACATGTGCACATTCATACACATCTACACCCACACGTTCACTCGTATTCACACATGTACATGCACACACTCACATACAACTACACCCACACTCATACACACACTTGTACTTACACATGCATATGTGCACACTCATACACAGCTACACCCACATACTCATACTTGCACTCACACATACATACTTATAAAGTTACACCCACATTCATACGCTCATATATTTGCAGACACTTGCACATGCATGTGTGTGAACTCACACACAGATACATCCACACTCTCATGCACACACCCGTATTCTCACACATGCACAGGTGCACTCTCATAAACAGTTACACCCACACACTTACACTCACTTGCATACACTCACATGCATGTATGCACACTCACACTCGTACAGCCACACTCACATATTCATACACTCATGCACCACTCACACTCACACATACACATGCACAAACACATACACAGCTACACCCACACTCTCATACACACACTCACACACACAGATGTGCACTCATAAACAGCTGCATCCACACACACACGCTTGCACACTCACACATGCATATGTACACACACTCATGCACAGCTACATGCACACTTTCACTCTCACACATGCACACTCACATACACAGCCACTCACACACTCACATACACACACACTCACAAACAGATGCGTGTGTGCACACATAGCTATACCTACACTCACACACACACTTGCACTCTCACATGCATGTGAGCACACACAGGTACACTCACACACACTCGGACTTTCACATGTGCATGTGTGCACAGTCATACACAGCCACCCACACTGTCATACACACACACACATGCATGTGTGCACAGATACAGCTACACCCACATACTCGCATATACTCACACTTGCACACACATGCAAGTGCACACTCAGCCACACACATCTCTCATGCACTCACATCCACTTGCACTCTCACACACGTGCACACACCCACACTCATGCACATCCACACTTTCATACACTTACACAAACCCACACTCTCACACATGCACATGTACACACTCACATTCATACACACACACTCACATCTCTCACACACATTCACCTCACCTTCACTCTCACTCTTAGTTATGTTAGTTCCCTTGTCCCTGAGTATATCTAGGTTTATGTGTCACATTTCCAAATCTCCCTACCTCTTCTTAGAACAAAGGATTTAAAACAATGGTCTTCTCTCATTGCTACAGACAGTCTATGCTTGTTATTTTCATTTCACTTATTTCAAGAGCAATTTCAGATACCTACTAGAAAAAAGTGCTCTGCCAGATTGAGGCTCTAAAGAGTGGGGTACAAAAATAATTATCGAAGAGGAAGAAATAGCTAAAGGACATGCCTATACAACTCCAGTGTATGGAAGAACTAACATCTGCTTAAAACTGGCTTTGAGGATACGAAAGAAAGAGATATAGAACTTCTTTCTTTAATATGTAATATTTATAAAGTAGATAACTTATTCAATGCCTACTATAACCAGGCAGGGTTCTAAATGCTCCATATTTTCCCACTAATCCTGACAACCCATGAAGTAGCAGTTCTTGATTATTCCTATTTTACAAATGGAGAAATTGAGGCTGAAGGAACTTGCTGAGACCACGGGGCATGTGAAGATGTCAGTATTCCATATATGCAACTTTTCACTATGAGAGGGAGCACTTCTGACTTTGTAGAAGAGGAGACATTTGGGCTGAGCCTTTAAGAACAGGCAAGAACTTGATCATAGATCCCTAGAGGCCATGGGAAGTGTGGGAGCAGAGGCTCCCAGATGGAATGCGTTGTCCACCCATACCTCGTGGAGAGAGAATGGGAGTGTGTCTGACTTGGACAAGCAGGAGAACGCTGGGCGAGTAAAGGAGACCAGCAGCCCTAGAGCGACAGGCACTCACGATGCCAGGGTTTACCCTTGGCTCAAGAAACTCCTCAGTAAAAATCAGATCAACAATCATTTTGTTTGTTGAGAACTTTTGCAGCCACCTTACCTGTCAATAGAAAACCCCTGAAGGCCCCTAGTTCCCTTCCATTCTGTCTCTGTAGCACATCCTGCAAGCCTCCTAAAAGCATTGCTTCATGTAGGAGGTACTCGGTACTTGGGTTCTTCCTTCATCCTGCCCCATTCTCCAAACAAACACTGCCGTTACTTTTATATCATCAGGGAAAACTTCCGCTCTTCCCTCTGTACCACTCCAATTGTTTCCCATCTCTTCTCCCTGCCCTGTGTCTTCACCCTAGCAGCCATACTTCCTACAAAAGCTGGCAAAATGACCTTTCTGAATAACCAATTTTGTTCACATCATTCCCCAGCTCTTTCAGGACTCACTATGGGAAGCAAATAGCCAATCAATAAATTCAATGTGTTTGACAGACAGAGGCTTATCTAAATAATAAAGAATTTCTAAGAAGGCCACTGCAGATGTTGGAACCCCCAACAGGCTGGAAGTCCAAGAGAGTTTCCAATCAGGCTGACACTTATCTAAATAATATTAAGAATTTCTAAGAGCTCTCCAGGCAAAGGACCACCCCAGAGAGGGTGTTCAAACCAGGCTGTAGCAGAAGGAAAGGACTCATGGCAGGAGTTCCCACACTCAAGGAGCTCTGTGCACTTAGAAACACTGGAATAGGGGCTCATACATAGGGGGAATGGTGGGGAATAGGATTGGCAGAGAAACAAGGACCCCTACAATCCCAGGATTCAAGTACTGCAGTGGGTGCCTCTCAGGCACTGGCTAAAACCCGTTGCTGCACCGCTGTGCTTTTCCACTCCTCAGGTCCTGTCCCCAGGTGTCTCCTGACCTCACATGCCTTGATTCTATGATTCATAGAATCAGATTTCTGCACTAGTTCCATTATTTCAATCCCCACGGTGTCTCTATCTCACATCTACGGCCTTTTCTGTATTTGATTAAAAATTCCTCTAAGGAAGAGGCAGGAAGAAATCTTTGAAGAAAGCCCCTTTCTTGAAGATGAGAGCATTCAGAGTGCAGAAAGGGGGATAAAGCTCTATTTTTTGGTAGACCCAGGCAGATGAAAAACATTTCTAAGAGCCTTGAGCAGGAGTGTCTATGATTCATGGAGTAATGTCAGCACCCATCATAGGAGCCTCTCATGAAAAGAATTGTAAGGGAACTTGAGCTCCAAGGACAATTGCCCTGTAATGGGTTTCAGCATTCAACGCCATGGGCTTGCAAGATTCAAAAGAAAAGATTAAACCCAAAGGGTATAGGAAAACAGTCTCCCTCTATTTGTCAGAGAGAATAAGCCTTCTTCCACTGCCCACGCCCGCCCCCTGTACCAGCTTTCCAGAATGACCTCCACCCAGGCTTGACAGGGTTTTTGTTACTGCCAGGGCCAGCAGCTGTCTCAGCGACTTAATGATTTCACTCAACTTAATTCCTTTCTGTGCATTTTCATAAACCCCTTACTCTGTGCAGGGTCTGTGCTAGGTGCTGAGGATACAGGAATGGATGATATATCATCTCTGGCCTCCAGGAATTTACATCCTAATTGAAAGAGACGGGCGTATTGCTGAGGTCATGGATGAATGGCTTTTTAAGTATTTTCACCTTCAGTGTGTGAGAAACAGCATCCTCCTCTGCTCTAGGCCACTACCAGCTGCCTTGGAATCCCAGTTCAAGAGTCACCTCCTCTAGGGATCCCAACTCCCACCTCTGGCATGAGGGAGGTGAGGCCGACACTTAAAGCATGATCTCTCCCCAGAGAGGAAAGAAAAGGATGAGGGCCTCTGGAAAGGAGTCTTCAGTCTCTAATAAGCAAGGGGTACATTTTAGGGAGCAGAGACCCTTTCTCCAGGCCACTAAAGTCTGCTCATATTGCAATAATTTTTTAAAAACCTCTAGACCTTTCAGAAGCGCTGTCTCAGTTTTGCTAACCTGGAAGTCTTAAAAACTAAGCAAAGATGATCATCACCACTTCATCAATGGGGAAACTGAGGCCCAGAGAGAGAGAGAGAGAGAGAGGGAGAGTGATTCACCCAGGGTCACACAGAAGATGGAATACAGAGCCAGGGGTAGCCAGGGCCTCTTCCCAGTCCCCCACAGTGGCTTCTTCAGCTGATCCCCAGGGGGTGTCCTGAATGGCGAGTTTTATGAAAGTTTGCTATTATTCTGATGCACAAAGTGGATATCTTCTCAAAAATAAACAGCTGAGTAGGTGAATCATAGAAAAGGAGCAGGTCGCTGTGTAGGAAGCACTCCCTTGCAGTCAGCAGGGCCATCCTCTCAGGCCACTGCAGATGTGGGAAGCTGAGCAGGGAAGTAGGAGGCAGGTCCTCCTCCAAAAGCTCTGTCTCGAGTCCAGAGGCCCCACCTTCCACAGGGGCCCCAACTTTGTGAGTGGGTTCAAGGATTATTTAGACGTAACACAGGCAAATTCCCTAGGACAGGGCCTGGAACACAGCAGGCTCATGATATGTGGCAGCTAGTCATAGCAATGGAAGATCAGGATGTATGAGGTGAGGCATTTGAAGGGCTGCAAAGTGTGGCTTGTGTCAGGTCACAGAGCTAGGTGATGACCCACACAGGTGTTCTGAGTATGTGTTGGCTTTCTGCCCACTAGCTTTTCCAAACACCACAGGCACAACCTGGCAGGCTTTCGTGAAATCAGATGTCACCAGCCTGGTGGGCTCTCTCTGTTCACTGACAGGGATTCTTCCAGCATGCAAAGGAAACTTCCTCTCCATTGTTCCTGAAGCATCTGCTAGAGGAAATTGCCAACGTTCCCAGTGCAGGAAGCAGCACCTCAGAGCATCCAGCAAGAAGAGAGGAGACCTGGTTGTTCCCATAAAGAAAAGTCCCAAAGCCCAGAAACCCAAACGTGTAGTCGTCTAGCCCACCTTGCATCTTGCACCTCCAGTTTGCAGCCTGTTGAGCACCTGACTCCCTTTCTTGTAAGACTTTATCTGTTCAACACTCACGAAACATCCACTATATAGTGTGCAATTGACCAGGTGCTGGAGACACAGGGATGAACAACTACAGGTCCATCCTCAAATGCAGTCTGAGCCTCGCCACCCACAGCTGATTGACAAGTTCCTTGAGAAAAGGGATCATGCCTCCTTCCCTGCCATATCCTTAATGCGAGGCATCATCCTGGGCACAGAGCCAGGGAACTCAGAGCCTCAGTGACTAAATGCAAGGCCACTGGGTTTGCAAGCCCAGACGTGAGCGTTATCCTCCTCCCTTACTATGTAAGACAGAAGGCAGAACAGGGATGAGAGCTATGGCTGTGAAGCAACAGCAATCAAATAGAAACTGTAAGACCGAGCTGGAAATATGATCTCTCTTCATCTTACTAGGCTGCAAGCTTCTCTTGAGAGTTTCTTCAAGTTTTAATCTTAAAAATATATATTTGCCAATCTCCTATGTATATTGGACACTCTGCTAGGTACATTTGCATACATTATTTTGTTTTACTCTTACAACCCTCTGGTGAGATAGGTGGAAATATTCCTGTCTCATAGATGTGAAATAAAGGCTCAAAGAGATCAAGTGACCTGCCTAATGTCATACCTTGGGAAGGGCTGATGGGGATTCCAGCTAGGTTTTTATGTCTTGCTGTGACACTCACTGCATTTTATTTGTGCAAACTTCCTGCCTGCACCAAATACATATGCATGTATGTACACAGATTAGCAATGTATCTAGCAAATCTTGATGCATCCGTCCTACTCAAGGATAGATTCATGGTACTGAGCTTCCTGCATATTCCCACTATTTATTGCAAGCGTACTGCATGCACCAGGAGGGTAGAGTTGGATTAAGAGCACAGGATTTGGTCCTGTGCTTACACCTGTAACCCCAGCACTTTGGGAGGCTGAGGCGGGCGGATCACCTGAGGTTGGGAGTTTGAGACCAGCCTGACCAACAGGGAGAAACCCCAACTCTAATAATAAAAAAAAAGAAAAATACAAAATTAGCTGGGCATGGTGATGCATGTCTGTAATTCCAGCTGCTCAGGAAGCTGAGACAAGAGAATTGCTTGAACCTGGGAGGTGGATATTGCAGTGAGCTTAGATCACACCTTCTTTGCACTCCAGCCTGGGCAACAAGAGTGAAACTCCATCTCAAAAAAAAAAAAAAGAAAAATACACACACACACACACACACACACACACACACACACAACAGGATTTGGAGCTATGCTGTTTCCATCCACCTTTGGCCAAATTACCAACCTCCCTATGCTTCAGTTTCCTTGTTAATAAAATGGGACAATAACAATGATACCTACCTCATAAGGTTGTGGTAAAAAATAATAATAAATTAATAATTCAGGTAAACCAAGAGAAAGTGCCCGGGACGTGGTTTGACTCATTAAATATAAAAAGCCATTACCATCTGCTAGCCACAGTGCCATGCATTTATACATCATTAGCTCTGCTTCTTCCAACCAACCTGCAGAGTAGGTAACATCATCATCATTTTTAGATGAGGAAGTTAATACTCTGTAAGTTTAAATCACTTGTCAAAGGCTATGATTGGAAAAAAAGAGGTGAGAAACATTTTGGCCTGCTTTGTGCTAGAGAAACACAATTCCAAAGAACCATGCCAATATGCAACACAAGTTCTATTCACCAGCAGAACAGGACCCTGTGTTTGGATAATAGCGTTTGAGCAAAAGCTCTGACACGGCTCAGGCTGAAACCTCCACCAGGGGTCTTTGCTGATCTCCATTTCCTACGTTTCTGCACTTCAGACATTTCCCATTCTCAAGGGTTTATTGTTTCAAATCTGTGTTTTTAAAAGCTAATTCTTCCAGCCCCAGAAGAAAAGAGACCTTGGAAGCATTGCCCAAGAGTCTCTGCTTCTCTGTGATTGTTTTCTTGGAAGCCTCAGAGAGTTCAGATAACTCGGCTCAAATACGTCCCCAGTGTTCATCTTCATGTTAACACTCTTTCCAATCATCTGATATTTATTCTTCCTTAGCAGTGAAAGAGTCAGCAAGCCCCATTTGACATGCTTACCTGAACATCTGGAACTAAAAGCATGTCAAATAGCATTCATTTTAATATGCACATTTCAAATTATGGATTTATAGCTATCTATCTTGTGATGCCTCAGGAGTTTCAAGCTGGTCCTCATCAAAATTACCACCTTTGGAAATTGTTTTCAAACACCTGCTACCTTCCTCCTGCTACATCATCATCATCGTTATCATCAAAACAATAGTTACGGAGCACCTATCTTACTAGCTCATTTTTTAATTGAGACACAATTTGCGTATGATAAAATTGACTTTTTTGAGATGTATAGGTAGATGAGTACTGACAAATCAATTTATAAACATTGTCATCCCAAAACATTCCCCCATGTACATTTGCATTAATCCCTTTCCCCAAGTCTGGACCCGACAATCACTGATGTGATTTCTGTCACTACAGTTTTTTGTTTTCTAGAATATTACATGCATGGACTCATACTGAATATGCGCTTTTGTATATGGCTTCTCTCATTTAGCATAACACTTCTGAAGTTCATCTTTACTACGCCCATTAGTTCTTAATCCTCACAGAGCTTCAGCGTCTTGGGGCATTTAAAAATTATTCAGATGTGTAGCCTCAATACCTAGAAGATTAAATTCATCTTGTCTAGGGCAGTTTTGTTTTAAAAGCTCCCCTAGTGAGATAACCTAACAGAAAGTCTAGGTGACTTTGGGTATGGTGATGACTTTTTAGATCCAACACCAAAGGCCTGATCCATGAGAGAAAGAATTGATAAGCTAGACTATATTAAAATTAAACATTTCTGTTTCACAAAAGACACTGTCAAAAGAATGAAAAGACAAGCCACAGATTGAGAGAAAATATTTGCAAAAGACAAAACTGACAAAAGACTGTTCACCAAAAATACAAAGAATGTTTAAAACTCAACAATAAGAAAACAACCAACCAAGACCTTAACAGACAGTTCGCCAAAGAAGACAGATAGATGACAAATATGCATATGAAAAGATGCTCCACCACCTATGTCATAGGGAAATGCAAATTAAAACAACAATGAGATACTTATTCCATGCCTATTAGAATGCCCAGAATCCACAGCATAACACCAAATGCTGGTGAGGAGACCGAACAAGAAGCACTCACATCTATTGCAGGTGGGAATGAAAAATGGTACAGTCATTTTGGTAGTTTCTCACAAAACTAAGTATGTTCTTATCATATAATCCAGCAGGCATGTTCCTTGGTATTTACCCAAAGGAATTGAAAATTTATATCCACACAAAAACCTTCATGTGTATAGATAGAATAGCGTTATGAATAATGGCCAAACTTTGGAAGCAACCAAGATATCCTTCAGTAGGTGAATAGATAAATAAGCTATGGTATATCAAGACAGTGGAATGTTAGGGCTACAAAGAAATGAATTTTCCAGTCATGAGAAGACATGGAGGAAACAAAGATGCCTATTACTAAGTGAAATAAGTCAATCTGAAAGGTTACATACTATATAATTCCAATTACAACACTGTGGAAGAGGCAAAACTATGGAGATAGTACAAAGATGAGTAGTTGCCAGATTTGGGGGGAGGGATGAACAGGTAAAGCATAGGAGATTTGTAGGGCAGTGAAAACACTCTGTGTGATATTATACTGCAGATACATGTCACTATGTGTTTGTCCAAACCCACAGAACATTAACATTAACATGAACCCTAATGTAAACTATGAACTGTAGGTAATAATGGCGTGACAGTGTAGGTCCATCCATTGCAACAAAAGTCCACTCTGGCGGGGGTTGCCGATAGCTGAGGAGACCATGCATGGGTAGAGGTAGAGAGTGTCTGGGAAATCTCTGCACCTTTCACCTAATTTTGCTGTGAGCCTAAAACTGCTCTAAAACATAAAGTCTATTAAAACAAAAACAGAAACATAAAACAGCTCTCCAGGCATCCAGGTTTCAGGACCACATCCTCAGTTGTTTTCCATACAGAAACTCAAATACTCATGATAAGCCTGAAAAATATTTATTGTTCACTTGTGTAAGTGGGGAAAGCAAGGCTTTAAAAGGTAAAATACCTTGCCCAAGATCACACAACTAGTGATCGGAAAAGTGAGATTCAAACTCAAGCCTACATTTTACCAAGCACATGAGCCTTCTCCTAAGGTGCTTCAGGCAAGGGAAAAAGTCTCCCACTGTGGCAGTGAGGTAGTTCTTGCACTCAGAAGAGGCCATGAAAATTTGTTTCTTTAAAAAGAAAAAAACACAGCTCTTTTTATGTGGCTGGAGGTGTGGGTGGAAAGCATCCAAACAATTTTCAGAGCATGATAACTCTGCTTGATGCTTCAACAGGATAAAAATGGCTGGGCAGAAATTTACCAAACTTTCAGAAGAAAAAATAAATCACCTTTGGGCTCAGAACAAGCCTGATAAATTCCAGCCTAAAGGGTGAGTCAAAGAACGCTGAAATGTGCTGAGACACAGACTTATAGTAAAAAGACTCTGTAATGATAACTATGGCAAAGCCCGTGCTGTCAGACAAGCAACCTAGTCTCAGAGGTCAGATTGGCTGGAAGAAAAATTAAAAGCTCCCTCTAGCCTTCAGTTTCTATGTATACACTGTTAACTGCCTTGTCTGGGAAGAAGTTTCTCTCCTTTGCTTACTGAGTTCTACAGGAAACAAAAGTGTGCCTGGTGGGACCTGTTTCTCAGAAAGAATACTGAGTACCTTAGTAGACATTTTAGAATGAAAAGCAGTTTCTTTTTGCCTTTGCATCCTCATAGCTTAGCTCTCACATATCAGTGAAAACATATGATGCTTGATTTGCCATTCCTGAGTTACTTCGGTTAGAATAATAGTCTCCAATCTTATCCAGGTCATTGCAAATGCTGTTCATTCCTTTCTATGGCTGAGTAGTATTCCATCACATATATATACAACAGTTTCTTTATCCACTCATTGATTGATGGGCATTTGTGGTTAACTAGCAATCCAGGAACATTAAGTTTTCGAAGTACATTCTAATTCTTTGAAAATAAAAATACTACTGTCTTTAACAAACTTTGGACTTGTGTATAGTCAGTGCAAGACTAGGTGCTGAGAACACAGTGGTACATTTACTTTTTCATACATGATATTATGTAATAGGATGGTATACAAGCAATTTTTTTTTCTTGGTTACCAGAAGAATGTCAACAAAATCTATTTTAATAAGTGAACAATCTCATCTTGACTGACTGACTCATCTGGTGGTTGCAACATGTCCACACATCCCACAAGACCTCTGAAAACACTGAGTGAGTCAGGATGCAGAAGCTCCAATGTGAAGGCGTCTGCAGCTGCCTGGGAACCGCAGCCAGGGCCGACAAAACGGAGCCCCACTCCAGCCTTATATGCCACTGACGGGCTTCTGAAGAGTTCAGATAGTTGGTCTCACCCTAGAGATTGGGTGTATGGATTTGTTGGGGCTGCTGAAACAAAGCACCACACCCTGGGAGGCTTCCAAAGCAGAAACCTGTCTCGCAGTTCTGGAGGTGGGAAGCCTGAGATCAAGGCATCCACAGCTCATCTCCTTCTGAGGCTGTAAGGAAGCCTCTGCTGCAGGCCTCTCCCCTCACCGCAGTCACGGCAGTCTTCGGCATCACTGGCTTCTGTTCCAACACCATGACCAACTGCACCTTGGTCTTTATAAAACATTGTCCCTGACTGTGTGCCTGTCTCCAAATTTTCCATTTCTAGGGACACCAGTCATATTGAGTTAGCTATACAAATCTAGTCTGCTGGTAAACTAACTTTACTAATGATATCTGCAAAGACCCTGTTTCCAAATAAGGTTACATCTGAGGTTCTGGGAGGTATAACTTCAACATAAGAATTTGGAGGGTACACAATTCAATCCCATAACCATCTGGGACTGTCCTTTCAACCAACTGCCTAAGTGAGCTTGTCAACCTGGTTAGGTAATCACTATCTTAGAGTAGAAGCATCACCCTTTGGTGAACTCATCCCCATCACAGAAAGAAATTAAACACATGCACACACAAAACACATGCCTTTTTTCCCTCACTGTTTTCTTACCCCCCAAATAACTCAGCTTTGCTTTGCTAAACTTGCTTCCTTAGACCAAAGGAGAAATAAAAGAAGATTGGGGGAAGGTGTCCAAAAGGCAATTATGAAGAAGGAACATATTCAGAAGGGCATCCAGAGCCATCTCTGCTGGCTCCCACTGTGGTTGCAGTAAGAACCAGAGACCACAGTCTCCAAGAGAGGGTTTTATATTGGATAATGTTCAAGGTCTATGAATGTGTGTTCTTGTCCCTAAAGATGTTTGCTATTCCAAACACCAAATAAAATTGAATACCCATATATAACAGGTTTTCTTGTCTGACAAATCCAAAGAAATGGCATCTGCTCCTACAGCTACTTGACATACATTTAATTTTCTTGGGAAAGGGCACAGCCAAAACCAAAATACATAGAGTGTGCAGGTAAAACAGCATGGGGGTGTCATGAACTTAATGACAAATGAGAAGGAAAAGAAGACAATTTACAACTATTATTAAGAGCATCTTAAATGTTTGCTCCAAACAAAAATCAGGACCTTATTTTACAAGTTAAAGGTAAGTTTCTAGCCAAGAAAAAAACATGCAAAGAATATCTACAAACTGAGGAGTTCTCTACACAATCTGCATGTTACAGACATTTGTGTTTGTCTAAAAGGCTAGTAACGTATGTGGGGGGTGGAGAGTGCTATGCAGAATTCTGGGTCATGAACAATCCAGGCTACATACACGTAAGCCAGAGTGATAACAGAAAATCAAACACCGCACGTTCTCACTCATAAGTGGGAGTTGAACAACGAGAACTCATGGACACAGGGAGGGGAACATCACACACCAAGCCTGTTGGGGAGTGGGGGGATTGGGGAGGGATAGCATTAGGAGAAATACCTAATGTAGATGACGGGTTGAAGGGTGCAGCAAACCACCAAGGCCATTGTATACCCAAGTAACAAACCTGCACATTCTGCAAACGTACCCCAGAACTTAAAATATAATTTAAAAAAAAAAGAAAAGAAAATGTAAATCAAAGCATGTTGCCTTCCTGGTCAGCAACTGTGAAGTGTTTCAATTTCACTAGGAATGACGTCCAAAGCCCTTGCGGATCCTGGACCTGACTACTTGACCGCCTTCCACCCTATGGGATTAGGATAAGAAGGGAAGCTGCAGGAGTACAGCCTATAAGAGAACAAAGGCAGAAACAAGGAGGCTCTTCTCAATTGATTTTAAGAATCCTGATAATCAAAGATTACACTGTCATTACAAAAGGAGTCCAGCAAATGCCTCTTCAAGAGAGACCGCCATGCTTTTCTCACTTCACTCACCAAAGCCAGGATTGGGGTAAGGCAAGAGAGATGCCTAGGGTGTAAAACATAAGAAGATGCTCTCAGGGCGTTGCAAGTGCTTCTGTAGATTCCTCATGCTAGGTGCCTCTCTTGCCTTCCCCTAGCCACAGCCCCATCATGCCTGATAGAGATGCTATAGTTAATGACACTTGATTTAGATCGGCTGCCCTATCATGTACCCAGCTGGCTTCTGACATAGCCTGGGCCGGGTTCTATAAAGGGAACAGAGATGAATCAGGACCACAGTTTGAACCGACAAGCTTATGATCCGAAAACGGATGTGATACAATTAGCTTAATACTCAGGAGGCCATGACAAGTTCCCTAACAGAGGGTCCTTGATATGTAGGAATGACATAGGAAGGAACTTCTCCATGGGGGTTAGCATGGCTTCCTCTAGTACATCGCATTTGGGAGGGGCATTGAAGAATGAGCAAGATTTTGACAGGTGAAGCTGGAAGTGGAAAAAATCCCAGTAGAAAGGTGAGTGTGAGCAAACATGATTTTTACAAAGGAGTATAAGGTAAAATAATGTACAGAGTGTAAAGAAAAGGTTTCAAGGGCATTCTGTGCTTAGCCTGCAAATGCCTGGGTGTCATCAAAGTCAACTCAGCTTTTCAAGCCTGATATTCTTTCTGTCATTTTCTTTCTAATTAGTACAGGAGCTAAGCTCTCAAGGCTTACTTTACTCCTATGCCTCTGTTAATGACAGGTTTGGCTATTAGCTGATGTAAAAACTGATTCTCCTCCACATAGACCATTTAAACTGTGCTCTCGGTTAATTCCTTCATCATATACTAAAGAAGAGTTTCCTCACCCAGACCTAACGACACTCTGAGAAGAAAGGTAACAGACTTCAACACATCAGCCAGGGAATTAAATGCACTAATTAAAATGTAGTGCCCCCCAAGCCACCTAGTTGCTAAAGATCAGCAAAGCCAAGAAGTCAATGAGGCTAAAAGTTCAAATTGGCGAGTGGAGCAAGGATCCTGGTCCCAGGAGGGAGGCCCCGGAACAGCTCCAAGCAGCCAGGCAGCTCCCACTTGAAGAGACAAAAGGCTTTCCAATGGCTGTGTGTAACTCATAATAACATAATTTTATTCTTAGAAGCAATTTCCATTACAGGCCCTGTTTATTATCACATTATTTTCTCAATAGCAGCAATAAACACACTAAACTCTCCCTGTTTGCTCACATTTTTATTACTGTTCACAGTCATCAGGAAAGGGTGAGCGATGAAGAATGTGCTCATGACTGGGGATCCCCTGTGATTCTGGCCTCACTGCCAGCCTCAGAGCCCCACTGCAGCCTGGGAGGTGTCCAGGAGCCTGAGGCGACCCCAGGGGCCAGAGAAAAGCAGGTGGAACCCAACAGTGGTGCCCAAGCTGGTCAAGCCTATGGCTACCACCAAGGAATTTGTTTTAGTCTCTGCACTTGTGGTTTTGATCTCATATTTTATATACATACATATATATATATATGTATATATATATTTGGTGTGTGCATATAATAGTTTGGGGGGTGTGTATATATACACCAAACACACACACACATACACAGACACACACAGACACCCAAATGAATATTTGAGCATTCTGAAGAGTGCTTTTCAAACTGTGTTAGTTGTGGCCTTCAGTGGGTTATGAAACAAATTTTCATAACCCATTTGTTATGAAACAAATTTAATGGGTCATGATCAGCATTTTGTAAATGAAAGAATTAGAATAGCGTGGATGACAGTGGAGTCATCAGTTTGAAATGCTTTTGTTTTGGTTGTGTGTGTGTGTGTGCATGTGTGAATGCACTGAACCATGAGTTTCTTACCATAGGTTGATGTCAAACATGTTTGAGAAACACAATTTATGATTCAAGCCTTCAAAGAAAATGCTAGAGTCATGAAATAAAAGAGCGTCTGACCTTGGAACTAGAGATAAGTGGGTTTGAATCCTGACCTCCCCACTTACTGTATGACGTTGGGCCTGCCGCTTCCACCTTCAGTCTGCCATGTGAGAATGGGAGTTAAACACCTGCTTCACCGGGGCTATTGTGAGAATGTGGCGGGCTAATGTGCACAGTGGAAAGAGCAGCGGGTCTGAAATCAGAACCCGTGGGTGTCTGCTCAGCCCTGTGATTCATTAACCGTGATTGAGCGGAGCACTTTATCTCTCTCGGCGTCAATCTCATCATCTGTAACATGTGGGTAATGACATCCACCACACAGGTTTGTTGTGAGGATTAATGAGATAAAAAGATGTGCAAGTGCCTTGCGAATGGAAATGTGCTGTAAAATGTGAGGCTTGTTATTTCTGCTTTATCTAACACTGATTCCATTCCTAGAGGATTCTGGTAGGCCTATCTCAAAAGCTACTGGTGAAGGCTAAAAGCAGATATAGCCTGGCATATCCTAAGGTGGGAGCATCAATGAGAGGCAGAGCCTCAGACAGAAAATCAGAATGTTGAGGACACTCCCTGAGCCTTCCTCTCTCCTCTAAGGACCTTAAGGATTTCAGATGCTTCAGGACACTCCTATCGATAGGAAAATGAGGCCTTTCCACAAGGAGATAAACTGCATGTCAGAGAGGCAGCCCTGAGACCCCATTCTAAATATGTCCAATGATACAATGACGCTTACTCTCTTTGCTGACTGCAGCCTTTTAAAAACACATTCCAGTCTGGTTTCAACAAAGCTATGGGAGCCTTACTGAATATCCAGGCCATCTACACACCATTTCCAAATAAAGATTCCAGGGCCTCTCTGAAGAGAAACTGTCAGTTGGCCTGGTGACACTTAGTGCTGTGCTCTTTCTTAAAAGTGGTGTGACTTTTCTTAAAAGCTCCTTGGTGGCTATGAGAACACACCCAGTTTCAGAGCATTGGCCCACTGAAACCAGAAAGCATGGCCATCCAGAAATTCAGATTCGTTTTCTGTAGAGGCAGGGGACATTACTTATACTTTTGGTAAGCTTAAGAATCTCCCTAGGGTGTTATGAAGTTTGAAGGATCCTGGGCCTCACTCCCCAGACATTCTAGTTAAGGTGGGGCCAAGGACTCTGCAGGACTGATAAGTATCCCTAGGTGCCGCTGAGGGAGATGCGACAGAAACCAGTCTTCAAAAGACACTGCAAATTACTGGCAAATCACCTCTCTGAGCCTGCTTCATCAGCTGCAAATTGGAACGATGCTACTCCCTGTATGTCTCCGTCACAGGGCTATGTGGAGGCCAAATAAGAACACTAATCTGTGAATTGCAAAAAACAAGATGTTTAGCTTATGGTTAACCAGATAACTATGTAACTCAAATCAGAAAGAATCACAGGACAAAAATCATGTTTCCAGTTGATCTCAAACTATATCATTAAGAGACAAAAAAAAAATCCAAATTTACTTGAAAACAAAATAGGATAATGGAAAGACCAGGCCAAATTCATGCAGTTTCTCATTCATTCACTTGTCTGATTCTTGCTGCAATCACCCTAACTTCTTTTCATTTCAGACCTATGGGACAGTGCTTACTTTCAAAGACAGGTTAAAATAGCATATCAATAGCCCTCATGAAGAATTGCTGACATTAAAAACTCTTCACATCTGCAAACAATTGCTGGTAAAATACATGAGGGCTGTGGACTCAGTCTTCAGAAATCATGACTTAGATAAAACTGGGTCCCCAGTGAAGCCGTAGACTAAGACTATTGTAGCTGGAAGGCCCCCAAAGTCCCTTAAATATGAGAAAACCAAGACCCAGAGAAATTCACAGCATCAAAGTTACAAAATCCGTGTCATCTGACTCCCATGTCACTGGCTTCTCACTCTAACAAGCCCTGATAATAAACATTTATTGGATGTCCACCATGTTTTTTGAGTGTGTGCACTTGGGATTTAAGGTTAAATAGTATATAGTCCTTGTCTTAAAGGACCTTATAGTCTAAGTAGGGATATAAGAAAAAGAAATCCAAAGGTAATGAATCAGAGAAGAAAGGACATGAGCTAGTGTTGCATGGTGGGCTGGGGCAAGTCAAGCTCGGGCCTGGACTTTAAAGTTTATGACTGGGAAGAACCTGGGAGCCATGCCAGCCAGGCAGAAACAACCAGGGGCTGCTCAGGGATCAGTGAGATAACAGTGGTCTCCAGAGACCAGGACACAAAGGAAGGAATGGCTGGAAAGAAGGCTGGGTTAGATTACGATAAGCCTGAAACATCCTAGGAGATCACTTACCTGGTTGAAGAATTTAGATTGCATGGGGAGCTATTGAAGATTTTTGAGCAAGGAAGCAACCAAATGTTAAAGAATCATGAAATGAGAGTGCTGAGGGGAATCTCAGCAGTGCTTCTCAAATTTTGCCATTTATTGTATCACCTGAGCTTACCGCAGATCCTGATTCTGCAGTCGGAAGTGGGATCTGAGATTCTGCATTTCTGAGAAGGTCTCAGGTTTTGCCATGCTACTGGTCGGTAAACCACATGTTGAGTGGCAAGATTAGTGTTCATTCTAGCCCAGTGGATTCCCATTCTGGCCACATATTGGCATGACCTGGAGAGCTTCACAAAAACTGCCAATGCCTATGCCCTGCACTGAAAACCACCTAAATCAAAATAGTTGAGGTAACATACGCAGGTATCATTTCAGTACTCTTCAGTGATTCCTGTGTACAACCAGACATGAGATTCTAATTTCAGCTTCTGATTGTTGTAGAAAAAAGAGCCAGAATAAGAAAGTGACCTGCACAAGATCAGTAATTTCAGGGAAAAGACTGAAAAAAGGATCACATTTCCTGGTCCTCACTCAGACACTTCACATTGTATCCCAAAAACTTTAGTGCACCAATCTTAGAAACATATTCAGGCTGGGCACAGTGGCTCACACCTGTAATCTCAGCACTTTGGGAGGCCAAGGTGGGTGGATCACCTGAGGTCAGGAATTCCAGACCAGCCTGACCAACATGGGTGAAACCTCATCTCTACTAAAAATACAAAAATATTAGCCTGGCATTGTGGCAGGCACCTGTAATCCCAGCTACTCCAGCCTGGGCAACAAGAGCAAAATTCCATTAAAACAAAACAAAACAAAAAAAACTGTACTCCAAAAAATGGCAGGAAGCTACAAATCTTATTTGAAGAATTTTTCTGGCAATGGTTTTGGTGACACTCTTTGAAGTTATTCTTATGTATTGGCCTTCAGTATTTTTGATTAACAAGTAAAGTAAAATCCCTATGAACTCCCTTTTCCGTTCTGGGAGCCCCATGATTCTATAACAAAGTGTGTATGAAATTTAATAATTAAAACAAAAAGGTAATGTGTTACAATTATACTCAGCTGGCTAGGCATTGAACCCCACAATAGCAATGCAGATCAATTAAAATATAAAGCAGGTGCTAACTGACGTTTTCATTTAAGAAACATAAAAGTGAAAAATTGTCCTTTTGATTTTTGTTTCCCCTCATTCCCCAGAGGCAGCACTGCTCTGGGAAAAGAGCACTGGGCTAGAGTTGTACTCCTGGATTCTACAACTCACTTTGGCCTTGTTCTTGGCAAGAAACTACAAATTGGAGTCTGTGTTTCGTCATCAGTGAAATAAAGGGGTGGAATGAGATGATTCCTATTCTATCTACCCAGAACTGCTATAGTTCTAAGTAAAAGATGATGCAATTTTGGGGAGAGAAGCAATAACTTAAATTAGGGGAAAAAAAGTCACAGAGTAATGAATTTTAAAGTGAGCAAAAAAAGATAGTGAAAAAACAAACTTCATTCCTGGTTGAAACACTGCTTGTTACTTTTCTAATATTCAATTTCTCATTCTTCCTTATGATCAAAACTCAGTTATGCTTCAGAGAGTCATGGACCAAGCTAAAAACTGCATTTCTCAAACTCTCTTACAACTAAGATGGAACTTGTAACACAATTCTGACCAATGAGACATAAGCGGAAATCTGCTGAAATTTTATGGGGAAGTTTTGTTTTCTCAATTTAGATGCTACGTCCTCCTCTCCCTTTTCGTTTCTTAATTTTTCTTCCAGCATGAAGCACATTTATAAATTTCCAATCCATGGCATCTTCAAATGCTATCAAGTAGTTATTATCTACTAATGTCTATAAACCTAGAACATGTACAACAAAATTGCTCCTGGCAAGACCATTGTGATTTTGCTAGAGGAATGATACATCAAACTCTTCAAGTCAACTAAATCACCACTAATCACCAGCTCAGTGATTCACTGAATGACAAATTTGTTAAATTCCTGATTTACTTTTGAGAAGTTTCTATTAACCAACTATAAAATTTAGTTCAAAGATGGTTCATGTGGGTCAGGTGTGGTGGCTTATGTCTGTAAACCCAGGACTTTGGGAGGCCAAGGCAGGTGGATCGCCTGAGGCCAGCAATTTAAGACCAGTCAGGCCAACATGGTGAAACCCTGTCTCTACTAAAAATACAAAAATTAGCCAGGCGTGGTGGCAGTTGCCTGTAATCCCAGCTACTAGGGAGACTGAGGTGAGAGAATCACTTGAACCTAGGAGGCAGATGCTGCAGTGAACTGAGAGCATATCACTGCACTCCAGCCTGGCTGACAGAGTAAGACTTCATCTCAAAACAAACAAACAAACAAACAAAAAACAAATATGGGCAGGGCACGGTGGCACACGCCTGTAATCCCAGCACTTTGGGAGGCCGAGGCGGGTGGGTCACGAGGTCAAGAGATTGAGACCATCCTGGCCAACATGGTGAAACCCCATCTCTACTAAAAATACAAAAATTAGCTGGGCGTGGTGGTGTGCCCCTGTAGTCTCAGCTACTCGGGAGGCTGAGACAGGAGAATTGCTTGAACCTGGGAGGCAGAGGTTGCAGTGAGCTGAGATTGTGCCACTGCACTCCGGCCTGGTGGCAGAGGGAGACTCCGACTCAAAAAAAAAAAAAAAAAAAACCAAATATGATTAATGGGAAGTATAATTTTGGATTACAATTCCTTATATATTTTGAATTCAGCTATCGTAGAGGTCACACACATTAAATATTTTATTTAGGGTACTTTTTTTTCACTGAGTATATTTTCAATCCAGTTTCTACTTCATTGATATACTGACTTGCTTTTATGATTGACAGAAAAGGGGCGGAAGCTGAGTAGTGTGCCAAGATTGGGAATATTTCACTTATTTACCTGCACATAATACATACTCACCAAATCAGTACATACACACAAACACACACATACCCAAGCCAATGTGTCCACAGACCCGACTTGCTTAGTGAAGCTGACATAAAATAAACCACGCAAAAGTAACTCAGTTTTTTAAAACGATACATAAATCATATGATACCAATAGAAATAGTGATACAGATGCAACACATTAGTAAATAGTATTCTGTCTTGATAAGTGGAGGTCATTTGCAATGGAAACACTGTGCCATTTTACCTCATATCATGAATGATTTGAAAGGCTTTCCAAGAATAAAGAACAGCTTCTGTCTCTGCAAGGTCATGGGTATATATGTGTCTGAGTGCTGCACATACAGTATGATGAGTGTGTGAAGTCACTTGTGAAAAATCATTTCCAAGCACCAAATCCTGGTGTATATAACTGCCTGCTGTCTCCTGTACTCGAAAAAGCAAATCCATGTTCTGAGAAAAGTGAGAAAGGCAGATGACTGGATTTAAAATGTGCTTGGAGAGAAAGTCCACCCATTCATTTATAAAATCCTTGACATTCATGCTACATATTAAAATGAAATGCAAAATGTATAAAATGTAATGCAAAAAAAATGCACAGAACATTGGCCTAGTCTCAGTAAAACATGAATAGTTGCTATAAACTCTCTAAGTGGTTAATAAAGACTTTTTGTGGAATAAGTGTTATGAGAATAGGCCCTATAGTAAATCGCTATATTGGTCATTTGTTATTACAGAATTGGAGTTGGGACAATTGACCATTCCAAGGTAGACAAGTTAACTATTCAACAAACTGGTCTATGACTTATTGTCAGTGAAGTAACTTAGGGCATCCAGTATCTTGCAGCTAGCACTATTAAAAGGTTATTTTGAAGCATTACAGACATTTTAATTTTTTAAGAATGGCATTATTTTTTAAAATTATCATTCATTCATGATAACAAAGCCATTATTTGATATATCTGGTGCTAAGGCTTTTAGTTAATTGAGATTACCTGGTGCTCTTAATATTAGTTTAACAATTCTCCTGAGTTACATTAAAAAATCTGAATTGAAAAATAAGTTGTCTCCTTCATTGCTCAGACGCTATAGTTGATCTTCTCTGTGTTACACACCATTCTTGTTCCACATAACCTACATTAGAGCTGTGACTTCACTTTAAGAGAAGGCATTTAATAATTATACAAAGATTTCCGTTTCTAGTTGTAATTGCTTTAAGTTCACATTTAATGTAGCATCGTCATCAAGTACACTTATTTAAATATGACCTTTGAAAGGGGAAACACATGTATTTATTTTGGAGAGGCCATGGAGATCTCCGTCTCTTATCTACGCATATTGACACTGTGTTCTGCCTTGCTCTGTGTATGTATATGTGTGCATGAGAGAGTGCAATGGTAAATCACATTCTTTCTGATAGGAAGAGTAACATTATGGTTGATTCCAAACTGAAAACAAATCTCCTAATGTTCGAAAACAAAATCCATCACACTTCCTGTATTATGCCGTTAGCACCTCCCTAGATGTAGCAGCTCAGGCATTTCTGTTTAAACATTTTATACCCACTACCTTCTGGCTACGCCATTATGTAAATGTCAAGAAGGAGGAGATTACAAATCATCAGTCATCTCTCCATTTATCCTCCAGTACTTCAACTGCTGCATGGTTCTCCCTACTTTAAGTGTTAATCCTTTATCATCCTCAGGGCTCATCTTTCTATATTTGAAATCCAAATTTGTCACTACCCTATATAAAAACCTCTAATGAATCACATTCTCCTATAGCATAGAGGGTAGACTCCTTAAAATGGCAAATCGGCCAGGCACGGTGGCTCACGCCTGTAATCCCAGCACTTTGAGAGACCAAGGCAGGTGGATCACGAGGTCGGGAGTTCGAGGCCAGCATGGCCAATATGATGAAACCCTGTCTCTACTACAAACAAAAAATTAGCTGGGCATGGTGGTGCATGCCTGTAATCTCAGCTACTAGGAAGGCTGAGGCAGGGGTATTGCTGGAACCCAGGAGGTGAAGTTTGCAGTGAGCTGAGATCGCGTCACTGCACTCCAGTCTGAGCAACAGAGCAAGACTTTGTCTAAAAAAAAAAAAAAAAAACAAAACAAAAGGCAAACCAAGGCATGCCTAACCCTGGCCTTCATACCCTCTGACATCACCCTTTGACAAGACATCGACCTTCTTATGGGCATACCTGCTGGCTGCTGTCTTAGTGCCTCTGCCCAACAGGGTCCCTATCCCTAAGGTGGCCATTCCCATTTCTGCAGGGTGCCTCGTCATTTTTTGGAGGTTGTTTAAGCAAGTCACCTCCCCAGCAGAACTTCCCAAAGCAGAGTTTGGCACTCTCATAGTATGTACTTATGTGATGGTTAAAAGAAGACCTGTGTTAGAATCCCAGTCACGCAATGCATATGACCTTATGTGTCTCACTTAACTTTATCAAGGTGTCCAGGTGTGCTCTTTAAAATGAGAATAATAATAGTACCTAATGCATAGTTTGTTATAAAAATTCAAACACACGTTTTTCCCCAGATATTAGACTGCATCAATCACCATCTCAACCATATCTAACCCAGATCCTAGCATCTGTGGCTTCCAGATTATGATTTCTAGTTTCTAAAGAGTCTTAGATGAGAAACTATTTTGTGATGATTCTAGTTTTTATTTTAAATTCAGGGAGTATATGTGCAGATTTGTTACCTGAGTATATTATGTGATGCTGAGGTTTGGGTTATGAATGATCCTATCACCCAGATACTGAGCATAGGACCCAACAGTTCGTTTTTTTAACACTTGTTTACCTCCCTTCCTCCCCAATCTAGTAGTCCCCAGATAAACTGCTTTTAAGACACCATTATCTTTGATGGACATTTGAGCTGTTTCCAAGTCTTTGCTATTGTAAACAGTGTCTCAATAAACATACGTGTGCATGTGTCTTTATAATAGATCGATTTATAAACCTTTGGGTATATACACATATACCCAGTAATGGGATTGCTGGGTCAAATGGTATTTCTATTTTTAGATCCTTGAGGAATCGCCACACTGTCTTCCACAATGGTTGAACTAATTTACACTCCCACTAACAGTGTAAAAGAATTCCTATTTCTCCACATCCTCTCCAGCATCTGTTGTCTCCAGATTTTTTAATGATTGCCATTCTAACTGGCGTGAGATGGTATCTCAATGTGGTTTTGATTTGCATTTCTCTAATGACCAGTGATGATGAGCATGTTTTCATATGTTAGTTGGCCACATAAAGGTTTTCTTTTGAAAAGTGTCTGTTCATATCCTTTGCCCATGTTTTTGATGGGATTGTTTGCTTTTTTCTTGTATATTTGTTTAAGTTCTTTATAGATTCTGGATATTAGCCCTTTGTCAGATGGGTAGCTTGCAAAAATTTCTTCCTCGATTAGATGTAATAAAAAACGATAAAGGGGATATCACCACTGATTCCACAGAAATACAAACTACCATCAGAGATTACTACAAACAACTCTATGCACATAAACCAGTAAATCTAGAAGAAATGGATAAATTCTTACACCCTCCCAAGACTAAACCAGGAAGAAGTTATTGGTTATTCTGACGAATAACAAGGACTGAAGTTGAGGCAGCAATTAATAGCCTACCAACCAAAAAAAGTCCAGGTCCAGATGGGTTCACAGATGAACTTTACCAGACGTACAAAGAGGTGCTAGTACCAATCCTTCTGAAACTGTTCCAAACAATACAAAGAGACGGAATCCTCCCTAACTCATTTTATGAGACAACATCATCCTGATACCAAAACCTAGGAGAGACTCAACAAAAAAAGAAAATTTCAGTCCAATCTCCATGATGAACATAGACGCAAAAATCTTCAATAAAATATTGGCAAATTGAATGCAACAGCACATCAAAAAGCTTATCCATCAGGATCAAGTAGGCTTCATCCCAGGGATGTAAGGCTGGTACAACATACAAAAATCTATAAATGTAATCCATCACATAAACAGAACCAAAGACAAAAACCACATGATTATCTCAATAGATGCAGAGAAGGCCTTTGACAAAATTCAACAGCCCTTTATGCTAAAAACTCTCAATAAAATAGGTATCCACGGAATGTATCTCAAAATAATAAAAGCTATTTACAAAAAACCCACAGCCAATGTCATACTTAATGGGAAAAAACTGGAAGCATTCTCATTGAAATCTGGCACTAGACAAGGATGCCCTCCCTCATCACTCCTATTCAATATAGTATTGAAAGTTCTAGCCAGAGCAATCAGGCAAGAAAAAGAAATAAAGGGTATTCAATTAGGAAAAGAAGAAGTCAAATTGTCTCTATTTGCAGATGACATGATTGTATATTTAGAGGACCACATCATCTCAGCCCAAAATCTCCTGAAACTGATAAGCAAATTCAGCAAAGTCTCAGGATACAAAATCAACTTGCAAAAATCACAAGCATTCCTATACACCAACTTAAAGAGAGCCAAATCAAGAATGAACTGCCATTCACAATTGCTACAAAGAGAATAAAATACTTAGAAATACAACTAACAAAGGATGTAAAGGACCTCTTCAAGGAGAACCACAAACCACTGCTCAAGGAAATAAGAGAGGACACAAATAGATGGAAAAACATTCCATGCTCATGGTTAGGAAGAATCAGTATTGTGAAAATGGCCATACTGGCCAAAGTAATTTACAGATTCAATGCTATCCCCATCAAGCTACCAATGACCTTCTTTATAGAACTGGAAAAAAACCACCTTAAACTTCATATGGGACCAAAAAAGAGCCTGCATAGCCAAGACAATCCTAAGCAAAAAGAACAAAGCTGAAGGCATCATGCTACCTGATTTCGAATTATACTATAAGGCTACAGTAATCAGAACAACATGGTACTGGTACTAAAACAGAGACATAGACCAATGGAACAGAACAGAGGCCTCGGAGGCAATGCCACACATCTATGACCATCTGATCTTTGACAAACCTGACAAAAACAAGCAATGGGGAAAGGATTCCCTGTTTAATAAATGGTGTTGGGAAAACTGGCTAGCCATGTGCAGAAAGCTGAAACTGGATCCCTTCCTGACACCTTACACTAAAATTAACTCCACATGGATTAAAGATTTAAACAT